>JAAVTJ010000125.1:0-240380 GCA_011947355.1 Phytophthora boehmeriae | reverse complement strand
AATATCCGCGAGCTCCATGAGCGTGTGGATTGGGTCGAGACCCCGTGGACGTCCCGCGACGTCTTCGCGCTCTGGAGTTTGGGCTCGCTGAGCTTCGTGGCAGTGTTGGGGTCCTGACGGGCCTCCAACGGCCGGCAGCTTCTGCCCCTCAGCCTCTGGCTGTTCCTTCGGCAGCACCTGCCGCTCAGCCTCTGGCTGCTCCGCCCTTGGCTTCTGCCTCTGCGCCAATCGAGGCGAACGTCTCCTCGATGTTGGCGGAGCCAGCTCACTCGAGCTCACCCGCGCCGGGTCCTGGTAAGGCTTAAGTAAGCCCACGTAGAAGGTAGGATGCGTGCGCATCGCCTTCGGAAGGTTTAGCGTGTACGCCAGGCCCTTCTTAGCCACGACCTTGAAAGGTCCCACGAAGCGTGGCCTCAATTTCGTTTTAAAAACAGCAGACACTGCATGTGTAGGTAGGTTCTTAGCGTTTAATAAAACTAGGTCGCCGACCTTGAACACATCTAAATTGCCTCTGCCTTTGCATCAGCTTGTTCTTTTTGAACGTCTTGGCTCTCAGCCATCGCGTCACGCACGTGTCGTAAGACACTTAGACGCTGCGACACAAAGTCGCTGATGTGCTTACGCACAGAAGCAGGGCTGACATCAGCAAGCCTGTCGGCTATCCCTCCCCCGTCAAGCCCTGAGCCACGTCGTGGCGGTGTCAATGGGACACGTGGGTTCGCTAACCCGTTCACGTAAAACGGCGTAAAGCCCGTTGACGCGTGAACCGCATTGTTCAATGCAAACTCAACAAGCGGGAGCATCGCGCTCCAACGCTTAGGAGTTTCAGCGCACACGCTGCGGAGGACATCCTCCACGACGCGGTTAACGCGCTCGGTTTGACCATCGGTCTGCGGATGATCCGCTGTGGACATATCCAGTCGAGTGCCCAGCACTTTAAAGACTGATGTCCAGAACTTCCCGGTGAAGCGCGGATCTCGATCCGAGACAATCGTCTCAGGCAGCCCATGCTGCCGAAAGACACGGTCTAGGAACAGCGAGGCTGTTCCTTCTCCATCAATGGAGTCCGGCACAGCCGCTAAGTGAGCCATCTTGCTCAATCGGTCTACAAAGACCACAATGCCCGTGTTGCCTGCCGAATCTTTCGGCAGACCAAACACAAAGTCCATACTCATGGACTGCCAACACCCACTGGGTACGGGCAAACTCGCCAAAGGCGCAGCCGCATGCGGCGAGGGTTTGACCCTCTGACACGTCTCGCACGTGCGTACGTAAGTACTGACCCACTTATAGAGCTTGGGCCACCAGTACATCGCGCTCACAGCGCTATAGGTCTTTTCACGACCAAGGTGTCCGCTCACCGGAGCGTCATGTGCCTCAAAGAGGATCTTGTATTTCAAGTCCTCATCGTGAGGTACCACGACACGTGGTGGGTCCTCGGGACCGGTGCTGTAGTACAGCAGGCCATCACTAAGGCTGTAGCGATGAAGCCTCGCGCGTGTGCGCGCCGACAACGTCGGTTTAGAGTCCGCGGACTCTTCGCTCTTCAGAGCTTGCAGTAGCGCTACGCAAGAGGCGTCCTGCGCATACGCACTGCGTATTAGGTTCGTCACTGACGACGTCACCATCGTGACATGAGACAGCTCGTAGTCCGGCCTGCGCGAAAGCGCATCCGCCAGCACGTTCTGCTTGCCCGGCTTATACTTCACTTCGAAGTTATACTCCGCAAAGAAGGAGAGCCATCGGGCCATTCTCTGAGAGAGATGGGGCGACTGGGTCGCTGTGCGTAGTGACGCATGATCTGTGTAGATCACAAAAGGCTTAGAGCCTAGCAGGTGAACCCTGAACTTGACTAGAGCGTACTTCATCGCAAGTAGCTCTTTGTCATGAACTGGATAGTTCTTCTCAGCAGCTTTCAGCTGCCGAGACTCAAACGCGATGACGCGTTCACGCCCTTCGGCGTCCGCTTGTAACAAAGCACAACCGATTGCGAAATCGGACGCGTCACACACGACGCTAAACGGACGATCAGGGTCCGGTAACGCCAAGATGGGCGCATGAAGGAGACTCTCCTTGATTGCATCAAATGCAACTTGATGCTCGGTGTTCCAACACCAGTCCGTATCCTTCTTAAGGAGGTTGGACAATGGCCGAGCCATCTCAGCGTAATTCTCGCTGTACTTGTGCAAGTAATTGGCGAGGCCAAGCCACTTGCGCAAGTCCTTTTGGTTCAAAGGAACCGGCCAATCTACGATTGCCTTGACCTTGGCGGGATCCGCCCTAAGGCCCTGCTTCCCAATGAAGCACCCGAGGAAAGGAATTTCCTCCGCGCCAAAGACGCACTTGTCTGCGTTGGCGTACAACTTGTTGGTGCGCATGCACTCGAGCACAGCTCGCAGATGCTCTACATGCATCTCAACATCCGTCTTCCCGTGCTCCGCACGACTATGGACGAAGATGTCATCGAAATACGTCTGTGCGTACGCCCGATGGGGCCTAAACAATTGCGTCACAAGACGATTGAACGTTGCTGGAGCGTTCGACAGCCCTTGGGGCATTACCAGCCACTCCCAGAGCATACCGCTCGGGGTGCTCACCGCTATCAGCGGTACGTCACACGCTCGCATGAGCAATTGGTAGTAACCATCGACAAGGTCGAGGGCGCTGTACAGCGTACTGCCCACCATATTGTTCTGAAGAACATCCTTTCGGGGAATCGGTGTCTGCACCGGAATGGTGGCTGCATTCAGCTTATTGTAAGCATGCACAATGCGCCACTTGCCATTTGGCTTTCTGACACAGAATGTCGGGGTCGAGTGCGGAGACTTGCTCTCACGCACCATTCCGGCCTCGTGCTTGGCACGGAAGAAAGCGTCTATGACGTCACACTGCTCCCTAGGCAGTGGCCACTGCCGCGTCACGCAGTATTTGGTTCCTGGAACCAAATCAATCTCGTGGCGCACACCTCGATCGGGAGGTAGACCCATTGGCGGGTCTTTCGAGACAACGTCTCCATACTCCTTTAGTAAAGGATAAAAGGGATCCTTGGGATCCTTAAGGATCGCTGATCCACTCCGCGCATTGAGCGCCTTCTTGGTATCCTCCAAGACAGCTTCGTCCACTAAGGACGAGGAGTTCAACTCCTCTTCAGGTCGTATCATGACCACCTCAGCGAGGTCGTCGGCTTTCAAAGCCTCGCCAAACTCGGCGACCGACATCTCGTCGAGCTCGATGAGCTCACTGAGATCGGGTAGTCCGTCGAGGCGGATGCCTCCAGTGACATCACCTGTCACTCCGTCAACGAGCGTGTAAAATTGCTCGCTGCGGCCGCGTGGAGCCTTACCGCTCAGCACGCTAGACGCGTCATCCGACGACGTCGCTACAAGCGCCTTGCGCTTCTCCCATGACGCCTTGCGTCTAGTCCGTCTCTTTGCAGAGACACTCCACTTCGTGGACAACACATCGACTTTACCGTCGACGAGTTCGGGTGTGTTCACCCCTAACGTATCATCCTGATACCTTGGCGTCTCGCCAGTCATGTTCACTCGAACACGCAGCGGAGTGTCACTCAGTCTGCGACCTCCACTCAGTGGATAACGCGCCACTCCGCGTGCATCATTGCGATGCCCCGACATCTCGTCGATCACGTTCGACTGAACGTGCAGCGATGGCTGACATGGTCCACGACCATCGCTCAGCGGATTACGCGCCACTCCGCGTGCATCATGGTGATGCTTGGACGTCTCGTCCATCGTGTTCGACTGAACACGCAGTGGTGTGTCACCAGGTCCATGACCGCCACTCAGTGGATAACGCGCCACTCCGCGTGCATCTTGTGGATGCCTCGACATCTCGTCGATCGTGTTCGGCTGAACACGCAGCGATGCACTGTTCGGTCCGTGACCATCGCTCAGTGGATTACGTGCCACTCCACGTGTCGACACTCCGTCGACCGGCGCCTCGCGCCCTTCGGGACAAATGTCCCCAGTGTCAGAGCTATCCACCAGCTCCGACACTCCAATGTCAAGCACATTGACCGACTCGGTCCAGTGCTCGCGCCAATAGCGCTTCTGCTTTTGAGCGGAGGTGGGTTCATGACTCGCCAAAGCTCCGCTCGAGCAGGGTGCGTGGCACCGAGGGTCTTAGACCGCCAACCTATCCATGGCTCATGGCGTTCAAGCCATGCCATGCCTAGAATGAGGTCATACCTCGAATCAAGGTCTAGGACCAAGCAGCGTTCAACGCCATTGAAGTCCAAGAACTTCACTCGCAGGTCCACAGGGACCTTGGGCACGGTAACCCGTGCCCCCGTCGCTAGACGTACCGTGACTGTGTCACTCGTTCGCGCTTCCAGCGCCTCGGCATACTGCCGACTTCCTTCCATCGTGGAGCGCCTGGCATAGTTACCAGACGCTCCTGAGTCTATCAAGACTATCCAGGGCTTATCAAAGCCCTTCACGTCCACATGGACGACCAACAAGCCCGGCTTGCATACACGTTCCGTGTTAGAGAGTACGGCTCTCTTCGGGGCTAAGCCCTGTCGCTCCTCACCTTCCAAAGGTACGACAGAACTTAGTTCTTCCCAGCAGGGCGCCCCGCACCTACTGGGAGTCGTCGTTTCCCGCCGACGACCCAGAGTTCTGGTTCGCCGGACGGGCTTGGCTCGACGGAGCCTGGCGCTGTTTGCGCAGCGGACAACCGTTCCGCAAGTGACGGGTGCTCCCGCACGTGAAACATCTTCGGATGTTCATGCGCTGCTCTGCAGCTCGAAGCTCTGCTTCTTCATCTTCAGCGTAGCTGAGATCCATAGGCTCAGGACCACCTTGTCCATGTGAGCCCGCACTCGCTCCAAGTCTAGAGGACTTGAAGTTGTGCTCGGCGTTCAACGCCATGTCCACTGCCTCTTCAAAAGAGCTTGGACGGGAGCGGAATACCTCCGTGCGGGCGACGCCCGTGCGAAGACCCTCCATAAACACCGTCACGGTGACTGCCTCAGGCAAGGGGTCGGCAAACATGCCGGCTATGAGCGTGCGTAGCTCTTGGACATAGTCCACCAAATCCTTCTTGCCTTGGCGACAAGCAAGGAAGCGTGATCGCACGCGGTACGCCTCATTAGGCGGCGAGAACACTCGCGACAGCTGACGCTTCAGCTCTTCCCACGATGGGAACGCTTCGTCTATTGACGAACGGCACGTGAGTGCCCACTCCTTCGCTCGCCCGCCGAGCTTGAGACTGCCAGCGCGACGCGCTGCTGCTCCGTTTGGAGCATGGCCGAATTCATGGCCATTTCGACCTCTCGGGTCCACAACAGGAGGCTCTCTCCTTCAGATCCATTAAAGATCTTCACACTCAACATGAGTGGTTTCGGCTTCAAAAGCCTACTTTCTTGGCTTGGCGACGCCTGGGGCGTCTTAGCCTTCACTCTTTGTTGAATGTGCTCAAGGAGAGCATTCTCATAACTTGAGAAGGCCTCGAGACGCGCGTTGATTGCGTCAGGCCCTTGGGACGCTAAATGCGTCATGCCCTCAGGGCCTAGCAAAGACATTAGCTTGTTAAGCGTGTCTTGCTGACTTGGAGTCAGATGGGCGAAAGCACTCTGCTCCATCCTCACAGAGGGACAGTCAATGACTCAGGTGTCGGATTGACTACTAGTGCTACCAGATGCAGCGGGGCTGCGTAGCAAGTGCTTGGCACAGAGGAAGAGGGGCGACTCTTTGAGTCTTAGACGTCCGTCTATCAGTCGGAGTTCCGACGACTGTACGTTCTTATACAAGAACCAAGTATAGCGATACTTAACAGTCCAAAACTGACTCTTTGGACTCGGCTTAGTTTAATTAAGAGTAAATAACGACTTCTTAATTAACTAGCAAAATGTGAACTGAATTGAATGTTTTCTTATCTGCCTAAATCTCTTTTTCCTAAATGTATAGAACTAACTATTGCATACTTAGTTCTAGTCATGCACAAATGAATGGCGTTGCGCCCATGTACTGACATCAGTACTGACTTAGGGTAATCCGAGGGTACCAAGTACCAGTATCTCTTTGAGGAGGGATACGGATATCTTATCCGGACGATGTGTCCCCAAGGTGACCAGGTGTGGTACACCTTACTGGTCACCTTCATATAACCCCGTTACAGAAGCCGCGAGGTTGGCCAAGTACCCCTTCCATTTAAATCTGTGGCAGCGGGATATATTGATCCCGATAGCTCAACTCGAGTAGGTACTGCGTTCGCGTCTTCCATACTGTTCCCATTTGCTAAAATGATCGAAGAGAACATTTCTTTGATTGACGCAATATCGGCTCGACGCGTTGGTGAACCTGCCGTTACGCGAGTAAGTAGTTCGTAAATATCTACATTCTTAGACAGCGATCCAGCAAATTCAGGATCGTGATTGGATGTAGCGTTACTCTTCGGGTTAGTTGACGGAGATGGAGTACATGTTTTCCAATAGTCGACGCCTCTATTTCTCCAATCTGTGGCAACTTGCTCGTTACGGCTATTATGATAACCTTTTTCATAGTATTTTTGATGTGACGACAACGCTGGCGATCAATAAACGAAGCATCACTTCGATCCCATGAATCAAATAGTGTTAACAATCCACCCGCGTCAAGAGGCCAGTGTGGTCCCCGTTCACCCCAACGAGTAAAAGTGCAGAGCAAATAATTGGCTAGTTTGTCACGCTTCTTAACGTCACGAGTATTTGAAGCCGCGTTTGTCCACGTAGGAAGTGGAGCACCACCAAGGATTGGTGTCATTAGTTTTGCGCGCAGAACACCGTGATGGGTTTCAAAAAAGGGATGTGTTGAAGCGAACACAAAGCCAACGCGAGTTCGTCTACCACGTTTTGATTTCCCGATTGCACTTTCATGTTTTATCGGCAGGATGTCCACTATGCAGCCAAACTCCATCGGAGAATAATCCAAAAAGTTATGACCGCGATGATAATATAAATCAGCCTGAGTTAAAAATACGATTTTTCCACGTACAATAAATTTCCGAACGCCCGGTCGGTGGTAATTGAGATTGTTTTTCGAAGTATCTTCGACGTTGGCCAATTCAATAAGTTCAGCTAATTCTGCTTCAACCGATTCCTCGTCATTAATCGTGAACGCCGAATGCAAAACACGACTGGGTGCGATCGGTCCACCTTTCAAGTCTTTCACATACTCCGCAAAACTGCGAGGGGAAATATACCAAAACGAATCACTCGAAACAAAAGACCGGTGTCCTGTAATTGCGTGGACCATCAAGGGGAGCGACCACTCATGAGCTCCGGAAAATGCATTTACGGTTCTCGAGGCCAAATACTTTCCTGTGCGCAAAGTAGACCCGGAATCATTAGCGACGCTTGGGAACTTGATGTTGTGTTCGATTGCACTAAGAAGCGCCGAGGCCGCGCCTTTTAATGCGACATCATCTTTTGTCATGTACGCTTGTTGATATTGATCGATCATGTCACCAGAGTCTTCTCCGTTGATAATTGACGAGTTTGTGTGTGATGCTGTAAGCGCTGCCAACACCAAATTTGTTTCTACCACGAGATTGTCTGTAGCAGGTCTTTTAAGTTCCCATAGCAAATGACCCTCAATGTGTGTTCGAAAAGCTTCACCATGTTTTGGTGCGTATCCGTTATCAATTACGTTAAATACGTGGGAGGGTAAATGATGCCCTACAACAATGGGAATTACTCCAGAATTCATATTACCTGCTCGCTCACGAATAATAATCAGCGGGCACGTAGGTTGATCATGCACACCAGCGGGGCGAGCCAACCGACACATGTACTTTCCCCTCTTGTCTTTAAAGCATGTGGATGTATGTTTGTGAAAATTTGTCACAGCTGTACGCATTTGTGCTGCCACACGAAATTGGTCATAGCTGCGCGCTGACGATACACGCGGCAACTCAATCTCAAACGATTTCGGTAATGCGGTATCTTTTAGCAAACAATTTGCACGCCACTGGTGCACATTAGCATCAAAACATGTACAACGTACCGATTCCAGCCATTTTGCAGCTCGATCTCGTAGTGGAAGAGAACACATAATTCTAGATAGTAATTCTGGCGAATATGTCGATCCATAAAGAGACATGTGAATATGGAGTCGACCATCAACTTGCGGTTCGACAACTCCAATAAGACCTGCTATTGTCCCATAAGCTCCAGACTTTCGCAGTGCATAATCTCGAGAAATTCTGGTGTCACAAGCAGCTTTACATAAAACAATATCATTAAGTACATGTTGAACTTGACGCTCAAACACTCGAGCCGCTAAGGCAGGGTACATGTTTGACACGGAAAGCATTCCACGGGCACCAGAACGGACCCCTTCTGGTAAATCATGGAATGTGCACTCTTTTCGTTGGTATATGGTTGTAGTTCGATTCCAACCCTTATTCATTCGGATCATACTAATCCGATGCAATTCGAGATCGTGATGCTCTGGTGGTGCCACCGTAACCCAGTGTTGAGGTACTCCGTACCGCGCTCGCATTGCGCCTAACTTTGGTCGAGTTGTTGCTCTCTCAAAGGATGAAAACGGAACCGATCCTCCAATTAGCGACATTATTCGAAGCAGATATGCGTTCACGCGTTTTGCTTGGGATGAGCTTGGATCGATCTTTGCCTTAGCAAGAACCGAGCGAAAATTTTCTGAGTTTGCAAGATTTCCAAGTCGCTCTAGTACTGGCGCACGGGTTGTACCAACACGCGCTGCTCTGCGTATCGCTGTATGACGTTGCAATTGATTAAACAGCGTCGCAACCAAGACGCATTTTTTCAAATCTACCATCGTAATGCAGCATCAGGTGTCGAATAAACGGCGTTGGCCAAGTTCCTTGCGGTAATGATTTTCCACCTCGCATAAAAACAGATGGAAATGCTGCTGCAATCATGCAACCATTCTGATCCCATTCAGTAACAGGGACAATTTCGCGCCTAATTGTAACGGGTTGTTTTTCGTCAGTACCATCAACCAATTCAAGCATGCTTTCAATAGCAGCATTGGTTACCGATAAACCTAATCCATCAATAGCTTTTAACACAGCCGTTTTCGTCAAAAGCGGTTCGTCCATATTGCCATTGGTTTATTCTTCGCCAAAACGTTCCGAAGTAGCTCTATTGTCAACAGTGACAACGTCATTTGACGTCATGATGTCAGCAAAGTTTTCAATTGTTGCTTCCAAATCGACTACTTCTTGTTTTGCTCTTGCTGAATCATCAACCACAATATTCTTTTCTGTGAAGTACGCGTGCATGTTTGATAAGACACGTAACCAGGAGTACATGCTCTCCACGGGAAGATCGTACAAATTTTTAATTTTTTTCCTCTTCATTCTCCATTCCTCATGCGGTCCAATAAATGTCACTCTGGAAATGCAGTCCATATCTGTACACGGGAGTATTTTCGAACAGCTCACAGGTCTAGTGGACGGAAAACAAATTTAATGTCCCATAGCATGCTTCCCTGACGCTACTATTGTCAACCCAAACGACCTCACGGGGGATATACACTTGCTCGCAACATCATTAAGCTCTGGCAAATGTCCTGGCCGTCCATAATCATGAGACGAGGTGGTGAGCCTTTTTCGTCCAGAGTGTAGCGGCCCTCTGATACCCCTGGTCCAGAACTCAGAATCTCAGAGTATGAAACTCTGGATGTCTGGTCCAGGGTTGGCGTGTACCTTGTGCAATCCCTGACAGTTCGATTAACCTCGCTACCGTCCACCGAGGGAGTATTGATCCAAGTATGTGAGTACTCTGGTCTTCGATCTTTTGGTCCAGAATGTCTGGGTTTTTGAATCGGAGACGCGCGTTTACCACTTGGTAGTCAGCAAATAAAATCAAATGTAGAGTTCTTGTTATACGTCACGTTATACAGCGTCCGAATTCTTAATAGCCTTGGACGAAGGCTGAGCCGAGGTCAGTTGGAGCTCTGATCCAGGATACTCGGCAGGATCCCAGATGCTCACGACGTTACGCGCACCACCCTCACAGAGGGAAATTCACTTGCAGGTTTCAGGTTCAGTTCTTCGCTTCACACAACAGTCTGCGTTCACGGACCAGGATGTCGACCGTAGATCTTGACACTCCCGGACTCAGGAATATGAAATGGGTTAGCCTCTGAGGACGCCCAACTAATATATGAAATAGGCGGGGCTTGTATCCTCAGCGAACGGCGCTTTGGACCCAAACCTAACTGGACTTGACACGGGTTGGAGGATCCAGAGTGCCGACAGCAAGCGGGTCTCAGTCGACTACTGCTTAGCGAACCTTGAACGACTTGTGCCTTAGCTGGCAAATTGAACTCTCTGTTTGATTTATCTACTATCTACTTTTGGCTACTGACTGATTTACTTCGTTTGTGCATTCACTATCTTGGTCATCATTGATGTGTGGTTGTGTCTTGGGTCAAATACCTTGGTCATCATTGATGTGTGGTTTTGTCTTGAGTCAAATATCTCGGTCCTCATTGATGAGTGGTTGTACCGCGAAACATTCTTGGAACAGATCGGGAAACACGTCCCCAAAGTGGCTTCATCTCTGGTTTCTGGAATCTTGAATCTCTGGTTCAGAAACTCTGGATCCTGGATCTCAACTCAGACTTAGGCTCTGAATCCTGGAACTATGGTTGCTTACAACATTGTGCACGCGCTCGCTGCTGGGATTCCTGAGTCTGATTCGAGAAGTTCAGGATTCAAGGCATCAGCAACTTGATTCAGGATCTTGGGTCCCAGAAAGTCCGGATCAGAAATGTTGAAACAGATTCCAGAAGATAATCACTTGCTCTTCTGGAATATATCTTCAAACCTTGGATATGTAGTCTGGAACTTGGATTTTAGAGACTGCAACTTGGTATCTTGACTTATAACTCTGGATATCTTTGTGGATATCTGGTTCTTGAGCCTGGGTCTGGTTTCTATTAGCCAAGGCTAGGCGGGACGTCCCTTGGATACGTTCACAAGAGACGTTTTCTATTGGTTCGTTAATAAACCCGCTTCAGGACGGGGTATGGTCTGGACCGAGCGCTTAAAACTCTGGATTTATAGCCAGGCATTGCGCTTCCAGACCCAAAGGACCATCCTTGACCCGGAAAGCTCCATCCAGAAACTTCACCAACCGTCACTTCACATCTTTCCATATTTCCCTGTCGCAAGCCATCTGTTTTTCTGTCTCCCATCATCCAGCCAATCCAATAACATCCTGCGTTTCATCCACGCATCTTCAAACAACCAACAAATTGACGAGCACTTCGTGTCAATCATGCCCTGAGGCTATACTAAAAGGAGATTTTCGAGGATCCCTTGAACATTTTTCGCACAAAGGTATTTTTTGCACATCCGGAACTAGCTCTGGGTTCAAGTGATACTGTTTTTATGCCTTCGGAGAACTTGAACATGATTATCAATAATATCGTTTGGCAAGTTTCTCAACTCCATAGCCTCAACAACTGTCAACTCGAAATTTGGATGCAGCGTACAAAGAGAAAAGAAATGGACTGCATCATCCACAGTATTTAGCACTTCGCAACAAGAAGCATACGCCCATAAATCGCCGTTTTCTCGCGCATTCTTCAATACTTGTTCCTGACAGCGCTGGACGTTTTCAATGCCTACAGGACTGTCCAGCACACGCTCAAAGCGCTCAACAACTTTGGCGTTTTCAGCATTCAACAAGGTCTCATCATTGAACACGTGTGCTGCAGGGTCCGCACCACAGCAGTGAAAATATAACAGCGCCAAACGAGGATGTTTCGTGAAATTACGTCGTAATATTTCCAGCTCAGGGACAGTTAAATCACAAAGTGTCGTTGCTCTTGAAATCAATGAACGTAAACCTTCATCGCGTGCAAAAGTTGAGTTATCTCTTTCTTTAGTTGGCGTGAGCTTTGTCCGTCTATGTTTGCACGAGCCGATGATATCATCCGGTTCAATCGTTAAATCCACACTTCTCAGATCACAATCGCGTCGACCTTCTACTTGAATATCATTTCGCTGTTGAATTTCAGCTCGAAAAACGTGTGTATCCTTCTCGTTTGCAAAGTATACTGGGACATAGTGGTTCCTATCGCGTAAGTCTACAGCAGCGTTTACCCGCTCTACTGCACAATTGTAAATGACTACAGGATCTAAGGAAGTCATATCCGCTCCACAAAACGTTACAGCAAATATTCCATCTGCACACACGGTAACAATGTTTCTGTTCAGCATACGCGCCATCGCAATCAGCGGTACCTCACCGGAATACCGACTGTATTGATCCGGCTGAGCGACCAAGTCTCCAACCCGTAAAGAGCCCTCGCAATAGGAATCCACGATACTCCCGAATTCAATTAACTCCATAACCTTTAGGCCAACGTTTACTCGTAGCTGGTAAACGTGCTCTGATGCAGACATTCCAAATGGCCGCTGCACACCAGCGAATTCAGCCGCTGCCCAAACCACATGATACAAACAATTCCCAAATGCCGGAACATCAAAACCAAAAATCGGAACTGGAACAGCATTTGGACCACTAGCTTTACATGGAAGGCGTCCACAAATTCTTGTTTGCACACCAATTCGATGTTCCGGGTATTGGCGAGACCAAGCGTTTGCTCGCGACTGCCATGACAGGCGTATGTTCTTCCCCGACATTTTTTAATACAATGTAGCGAATGACGGCCAGGGAAAGCTAGTCATGTACTGTCAGAGCCATTGTATCATTTTAACGGCTTGAAAATGATAGTAATGAACTGTCAAAGAAATATCCGATAAACCTCGAAGCTACATTTTGGCTCACAACACATTACGCATTCTCCACAGTATCGCAACATCGCATCAATGCACCCGGCATGTACATGGTCGTCGTGGCAGCCCCACCCTATTCAGGGTCCATACCTGCTGTCGCGGCGACCACGAACTGTCACCACACTGCAACACATCAACGCATCACCCGACTCAAACTGAACAACAACAAAATTGTGTTTAAAGTCAAACGTTACTCAATATCGTACGTCCGATTTCCGTCGGTCACTGGAGTGAAACAATGTTGACAACACCTCGCTGCGCTTTACTACAGCGTTGATGACGTCATGCATTAGCGCACGGAGCTCTTGATGTCAGCGAAAGTCCCATCATTTAGCGAAGATACAATCACAAAACGCTGTTTGTCAGCGAAGCCCAGAACTGTGAAGATGATTATTGTTTGCGATTGAAAATTCGGTGGCCTTTGCACTGTAATTGAGTGCTGACAATAGAGTATCACTGCTGCTGCCCACAGCGTCGTGCTGATTAATCAACGTCGTGCCACTCAATTTAGTCGGCACTCGGGTCGGGGACGTGGTCACCAGGATGCAATATCAGTTGCTTGTACGTGGTATGCAAAGCAGATTCTACCTGTTAGCAAACAAGTGTATTATGGCGTAGCTACGCAAACCATCATCTCCGCGGCATACTGGCAACTTACCCTTCTGTACCCACTGCTCTGGATGTGCTGAGGCGGCAGGGAGGAAGATCTCAATCGCTGCAACATTTGAACTTCCTTCTACAACGAATCGTGCTCAGTCAACTCCATTTCTCGGTCACCGTGACCGCTTGACAGTTTCTGCTAGATCTAATTTACGCTTTGCATTTTGTGCTGTCATTCTGTCGTTCAATTATTAATTATCTGAGTAAGATGCAATAATATTTGTTGCTTTAGAGCTGATTTCACTTGTTCTGGTTATTGTCCCTAAATTTTATGAACCCCAACAGTCAATGCGAAATATTGAGTATATAAGACCGTCTCATTTGACATTTGTATTGAGCCCGTACCTACTATTCTTGTGGACCACCTAATGTCTGAATTAATCCTGTATAGGGCTGTCCGTACAACGTACCCGTTGCACTACCAGGATAATGTGGTACCTATATGTACGTAGCGCGGACGCTGAGCAGCTTGAAAAACAGCAACTCCTGGTAAGCATTGGTGATTAAGTAAATTGATTTTCAATCTAACTGCATGATTGATGCTATTTTGTTAGGTGGAATTTTCTTCCTCCGTTTTAAGAGAGTTAAAACAGCTTTGATATAAGGTACTTCGTTATTCAAAGACGGACAAACATTTTAACGTCCAGTGTTTGTCCTAGCTACAGCTCATTAAATACAGACGGTTCCATGCAAACGACTGTTTCCTCAGTTCATTAACACGAAGAATGGAGTCGTCTGTGTTGAGGATGTTGCCGAGCTAAGTTTTGTTGAGCTGCTCGAGGCAGAGGACGAGAAAGCTCCCTCACAAGAGGTACAAGAGTTGCTACCCAAGGCGCGGATCCCTGGTGCACAAGCGTATGCCAATAGATTGCTGACTGCAGTCAAGGATATTGCAGAGGCAAAACAGGTGAAGCTGACGCCTGAACTTACCTCACAGTCATTCCGCCGCTGTGCTGCCATGCACGCCAACGACGGCAGCTTGATGGAGAACTGAATCATCGAGCAAGGTGGGTGGCAACTGAATCGCGTTAACAAGGTCGTTGCGTACAAGCTGGGTACCACCCAGACGGTCACGCATGTTCTCAGTGGGTGAAAGCCAAAGGGTGGTGCCAGGCATCCATCGCTGCGTGCTCTCTAGGATCCAAATCTCTCCCGTGCGCTGAAATTGCAGGCTTGCCTCTTTGCCGACACACTTGGGTTCGCATATTCAGCTCTCAATCTTGATGAAGAAGTCGCCGAAGTCTTGACAGCTATCCTCGTGATGCACTATCCTGACATGTTTTTCGTGAACACTTGCAACATGGCGAAGACTATTGATTACTTGCAATAGTGTTGTTCGTGTTGCAACGCTTGCTTTTAGTAGCTGGCTGACCCGTGTCAATACTTTCTCAATCATTCTATGGAATAGAGGCGCACTTCATCTGTGTATTTCATAGTAGCCGCAACGCCTTGCCTTATGTGACCAATCTGTAAACTTTCGTTCGTTGATCGCTGTGGTACCAAGAACTGTGGCCATGGCGCGTTTCAAATCTAGGCTACCAGTGTCGGATTCGACACAGGTGCGGACGTTGCCAGTGTAGCGACGTATCGACTGATCGCCTAACTCATATAGATGATTGGTTATTTTGCCGGCTACTGCGTAGAATGTCGGTGAGCCGCGCCAGGGAATGACTAAGAGATCTTCAAAGATAAAGCTAAAGATCTTCAAAGATAAAGCGAAACATGGGAACTGCTGTGGAGCGAATAGGAATATGGTGAAATGTACCCGCCACGTCTCCAAGCATAAGTAGCACATGCAGCTGGATGTGAGTGTTTTAGTTGGTGGGTTTGTGTTGCTATATCACGTGGTGGATTGTACGAACTCGAAGGATGATCACTTTGATCCGTGTAATCGTTCACTGACGCATCACGCGGAATGAGTAGTCGTTGATTAGACGGATGTCAACCGTTTCAGCCTACTCGCGCCCCGATTGATGCAGTCCGTATAATGCTTCATTGACGGAATACACCGACCTTGCTTACAAGGGAAACCATCAACCCAAGGGTTGTATTACACATTCGTCAGCGAAGCGTTCAAGTACGTTGTATTGATGCCCTATTACCACTGTGTACGATCAAAATCTCAGAGCCGTCAGCGGCCTAAATGAAGCAATTCTTGCAACAGGTGAAAACGTTTGGTTAATTCGATCCCACACTTCTGTGAGTTGCTGCATGCAACTAAGCGGATAGTCAAGTCTATCTGCCCCTCCGGGTGGGATTTTATTTTGGAGAAGATTTAAGCACCTCACTAATTTCCATTGTCCTTATTTCTTTCTACTTTATACAACACTTCAATGCAGCTGGAATTGATTGCCTTCCTCAATATGGTCCACTAAGTTCCACCAAACAAAACGGACCCGTAGATGTAGCGAGTAGAACCTTCTGGAAGGTAGCGTGTGATTTTTGTTCTTTTCCACCAACAGTTTTGGGCGGGTACTATAACTTCTTAAACCTTTTTAGTTTCCCAGCTTGCGGTAAAGCTTCGAGAGTAATAATCTGATTCCACCACAGCTCCTCGGGTATCTTCGGGGGACTGATTTACCACGTTGAAACTTATTGTTTATAGAAGGATCAGCGCCACACCTCTAGCCGTCAATTCAGCGGCTTTGCCAGGCGACACATGGGTCAATTGTGCACTTACCGTTCAGTTAACTGCCATTTCAAGCAGGCAAGAACCCGGTTTACATAGGCGGATGATTGCTGGAGCTCTCAGAAAGTGTTGGAGCGGTTCTGCGTCTAAACATTTAGGTTTGGATAGTTAAGTATCAGTATACTTGGTTCTTGTAAAGAAGACACAGTCGTCGGAACCCCAACTGCTAGACGGGCATGTATGAATCTAAGAGCCACGCATCTACCTCCGTGCGAAGCACTTGGTGCGAAGTCTTACTGCAAAAACACAAACATGTGATTGTCACAAGACCGGTTTACGATGTGAAAACTAATGAGGAATGGATAAATCGTACGTTTACATGGATGAGTAGGCGCTCATGATTTTAAGCAGATGACTGGCTTGGATTTCATGGAGTGTTTTTTTACTTGTAGTACGAACGCCGCCGGTACGCTTGCTGTTAGCACTTGCATGTACCTTCGGGTGGAAAAACTGATCGGGGAGTGAACAATGGTTACCCCAATGACAAACTAAAATAAAGCAATGCATACACCCACTGCTGGAGTTCCAACTGAAGATGGAATACATCGTGTGGACCAAGCCTTGTATGGCATAAAATGGTCTAGAAGAAAGGTGAATGAAGACATACATAAGTGGATAATGCAGTGTGGGGTCCAACAATGCACATTTTAGCCTTGTCTCTCTTTATCCGCTGTGCGATGGTGCGTTGACATTTGTACTCTTGGATGTGGTTGAAGTGATTTGTACTTCAGATTCAGAGAATATAAAGACTGAGGTTTTCGTGATCTTGCAAAGGTCCTATGAAATTTAAGGCATGGGTCTCCTAACAAGTTACCTAGGAGTCCGACTGCAATACGTAATACCTAAAAGTGATGGATCAAGAAACCGATGCTGAAAAACTCTGTGAAACGATTTGATTTGAAGGATAAACAATTTAATTAGTATGGTTTCCAGATGGAAACGGCTATCAAGTTGAAAAGACGCAAGTATGAAAAAGTTGGGTATAACCGGCATTCACAGGACAATGTCCCGTATCGCAAATCGAATAAAAGATCGATGTATTGAAGTTTAAAGCAAGGCTATTGGAATGGACGCTTATGTTGAAATGTTAGGCATGTTGACACTGTCAATATTCAGCCAATCCATGAGTTGGTGTATCCCATAAGTGGCGAAATGAAGAACCGACTGTCCATGCACACCAAATTTTACGTCGAACTGCCGGATGACGATCCCCGGGTGGGCTGAAACCGCGTGGTAGAAGCATGAAGCACAGCCTTAACAAAACCAGAAAGATTAGTACCTCTGTATTGCGGAGTTGTGATGTAGCTACGATCTGTTGGCTGGACCGGTGTCGGAACGAACAACACAAACAACCATATTAACGACTCGTTGCTGTCCTCAGTAGAATCAGCTAACGTAACGTTCTGTGCTGCTGTCATTAGCTAGTAGATTGGTGTGGTGGGTCTGCTGGTTTATAATGGGAACATTCAGCGCTGTCACAGCCCCCTATGTGGCGGCCGTTAATTTTCCGGCATGAGACGCCGGGGCTACCTGCTGAAGGAAGGACGGAGCGGGGTGGCGGTGGAAACAGGAGGCTCACGTATGGGTCAGATGGAGTCGTCCCAGCAAAGAGTGGCATGATGTTACTAGTCCGTCTTGACGAGGATGGTGACAGGTCTGCTTGGTGCGTTGTTTATACCAGTGGGTAAGCTTACGTATCTAACACTGTACAATGAAGTGGGTCGAAATCAAACGATAAATTCATGGACAACCGAAGCACTGATGGATATGCTTGGTTTCTGTCCATCACCAAGGTAACGTTTTACGGAAGAAGGATACTCGCTATATAGCCCAGTTCGAGAATCAGTATAACGGTAGATGGAAAAGTCATGCAGACTCTGCATGGCCTACTACTCTGGCACGATGCAAACTGTAGATTTTTGGGAGAACCACCATGCCAAGCTCTGATTGGTCGGAAGTGATTTATCAGCTGACATGTGAGGTTACCAATGTCTGAAACCCCCAAGTTGTACCAAGACTGGATGCTACCAGGGCCAGGTGTGACCTGAGCAAGATGTATTTCACCTGGACCGGATTCACCTGAACCGGATCCACCGGACTGAGAAGCCAGTCTACCAAGCTTCAACCATATGGAATCCTTGCAATGAGTTGCCAACCTGATTCTAGACTGAATAGAAGATGTAGTCAACGAAGTGGCTTTGTACCTACAAAGACATAGCGAGTTTCTAGCTACAGAAACAAACAGAGTTCTTTTTGCCGTCAAGGACACAAGTCCCTGAGTTTCTTTGCGTCCTTGGTAATGCATGTGTCTTGTACGAATCAACCTGCTTTGGTCATTCGGGCAGGCATAACGGTCAAGCCGTCTGCGTGAACTCCACCTGAGTCTAATTTAGTTAGGTGGGGATCAAGATGACGTAAGCTACTTGAGGTGAACCACCTATTTCATATCCCAGTTGGTTCACACTACTTATTAGCTTGTAATTCCATTTCATTTTAACTGAAACTAGGCAGGTCTATAGTCCCTGTTCTAGTGTTCCGAGTGTGATTGACGATTGTGTGATTGGATTGTGTCTGAATCTGAAGATGAACTCGAAAGTTTCTACCCTTTCTGATAGAGTGGTGCGCGTTTATTACGTCTGAGCACCTGGAGAACCGAGACTCCAGGACCGAGTGCTCAATTGTCTCGGGTTACTGCCCATACCCAGGGTATAGAAGAAAGAATTTGGGTTTACATATTATGTGTCGTTTGAAAGGACCCTGTATATTTTGGTTATCTGTTCTGAGTCTACGCCCCCAGGAATTGGTGTTGGCACCTGAACATAATCCGTATATTATTGGCTAATCTTTTATTTGCAAGCTTGATACAGGCGGGACCAAACACGAGATCCAGTGGTACAAACCTACAGGGATTGACACAAGGTATGCACGCTTACCCGGGGTCTGGTCATACTTTGCGGTTTGCCAGACTTTTGGGGTGCTCCAAGAGCCGCCTCTCCACCACCAGCCGGGGCGTTACCAACACGCTATACACCTGTCGTCGTTTTCCGTTCACCGCGATGCGCAACAATCTTGCAGAGTAGTAGACGCAATAAGCGGTTCCAGGATGTTGTGGATGCGGGAGAGCTAGTGGTGCCGTCCAAGATTCGGGCTAGTATACTCGATCCTTAAAACCAACGACCTAGCCAAAAAGGACCTGTCAACACTCCTTCTCCAAGATCAGGCGATGCAAGCCGTGGGTGCACATGATCAGGACTACTGCTGTAGTGACGACCGCTGTTGCGAGACTGGCAATCTTGCCGTCTCCAGAAAAGACTTCCTCCGTAGAAGTGACTAGGCAGTAGCCTTGTTCCCCGACTGATCCGTCACAATTGCGTAGAATAGGCACATCGTGTCTCCATCCACTTGTTCAAGAAGAAAAAATACATAGCCTGCTCCGTGTAGCGCTGCTCGCTGAACCATGAAGACGGTGAAAAGGGTTTGAAGCAGTCAGGATGTAGGTAAGTCTTGAGGGTAAGGTAAAGCAAAGAACGAGCTGAATGACTCGGTATTCTGTTTCCTTTGTCGGTTTACCTTCGCTATTAACACTGTTGGTTGAATCAAACGAATGGTAAGAAGTGACACCAATGTGGTGGGTGACCGTGTGCAGCGTGCACAGCACAGAATGCTTTCCCTTATATCTTAAAAGAATATACTTACACCGTTAAAGTCTGCATTCTCTAACGTTTTAGTGAACGATGCTTTCAACGAGTAAACTTATTTAATTTGAGTAGGATTACATAAGCTCAACTGTGAATTTTAGATACTTTACTACAGGTATTAATATAATACTTGACTGTAGTGATAACATAACCTACGTGATCGTCGATATCGAAGTCCAACCTATAAGTGTGGTTCAGACGACTCCAACGAGTTAATAGTGACTTTATTCTCCACAATAAACACATAGATGTGCGTGGTATATAAATGACATTTGCACACGGGTAACAAATAGTAACGCAGCAGAAGCGCTACAGCACGCTTCCTGAGTGATCTGGTTAAATACCTACGCGTTTGTGTGACGACATAGCAGAAAGAGCTATTTCACTCAGACATTTATTTCAGAAGTCAGCCAGTGAAAGCCAACACTAAAATAAAATGTTACTCCGCCACTGGTGTTAATCTGACTGTCTCGCCTAAATGATTTCAAGCAGAAGGATGTGATTAAGTACGAAAGTATCCCCCGTAAACGTCGCGAGGAAACCGGCTCCTTAGTTGCCGTTTACGCAAGTGCAAATGTGAACTAGGTATGGACAAGGATGATGACACCTTACCGTCACAAGCCTAGCTCTTCGTCTGTATTTCATCAGAAGTTGGAGACTCACACTGCAGCCTGCAAGTCCTTCCAACTCAGCCGTCCGGCTCTACGTTAACCGCGACTCGTGTCCATCGTTTACATGAATCAGGGGAAACTCGTCACAAATTCAAGCGGCCTCTGTCTCCTGTGCCGTATCTCCTTTGCAAGTTGCGGCCGGGGCTTTAGGTTAATCAAGGTATACGGAGTCGTCACGGCAGCTGAGAGAAGCCCACAGACCTCGAGCGAAACCCAATGGTTGCGGCTCAGTCTTTGCTGGGGCAACCTCGCGCCAAGACAAACAAGGATTCTTCAGGTTTCTAACACAGAAGATCACCAATCGCTGCATTTCATTGGTCGACAGCATCGGATCTCACAGGATATCCACCAAGTTTAACAGGTTCATGTTGAAGTGGTCTCGACAATCGCAAAACGGCTGATCCGTATCAAAACTTGCCACACACTAACAACAACTACAGGAAATCCTGGCGTTCGAGTGAACACTAGCCAAGTCAAGTCCATTAGACAATCCTGTCTCTAAACTCTTCACTTGCCTTCATTGCGGCCTCGATTTACTAGTACTCTGTCCATAGTACCCCAACCTTAAGCCAAGCTTAAGCCACAGTCTGGCGTTGGTTGACGCATCTTTCATCTAACCGAACCGTCTATCTGGGTTATCTAAAGCGACAGGGGCGTCCACCACGTCCGCTCCGTCCGCTCCTCCGTCCACCAGCGCCTCACTCTTCAATCTTCCTAGTCGCGCTCAAGTGACGCTTGTGTTCCAGAATGAGTGGTGCATCTCAGACTCCCACTCGCAAACCCAAACTCCACCGCACCAGATATTCCGGGACGCCGCCTCCAAAGCGTACTTTACCCGCTGTAGGCAGCCTCTCTCCGGCCCACAAGGCCTCTAAGCCCTCTACTGACCGCGTCTTGACTTTCCTGCAGAGCGCGCGCGACCGCAACGTCCCTGTCCGCTTCGGCAAGTGGAGTCACGCGGAAGACGCGTACCTGGAGCAGCTCGTGGCGCTCTTTACGAGCGGATTGCTGGCCCATGTGCCCTGCAAGACGTCCATGCGGTCGTGGCTGGCGCAGATGCTCAACTGCTGCCCCATGCGCATCTCCAAGAAGCAGATGCACGGCCACAGCTTCGAAGGGAAGGCCAAGTACCGCAGGAACAACGCCAAGGTCGAGCGCTTGACGCAGGAGCAGTACGAGCAGAGCAGTCAGCGAGTCTGGAGGCTGCGCGCAGAGTTCCTCAAGGCCTGGGCCAAAGACGAGTACGTCCGAGGCACGCTGCAGCCTGGACAGGACGCGTTCGAGGTCTGGTACCTCAAAGTATTGGAGCTTGTGCCCACTCCCGTTGTTGCCAAAGGCGCGCGACTGAACGAGTGCCACAAACGGCCGCACTTGGAGGCGTTCAGTGAGCTCAAGCGGGAGATGAGTGAGAGCTACAAGCACAGGAGACTGGAGGCGAAAGAGGAGCCGAATCTGGGGCTGAAGGTGGAGAAGAAGATGCTACACAAGCAGCAGGAGACGGCGGTGGTGCGTCCTGTAGCTGTGGCAGTGAGCTGTGAAGTGAAGGTGACTCCTGCTCCTGTGACCTTGACACGCTCTGAGGAGAAGCTGACTCCTGCTCCTGTGCACATGACTCCTGCTGTTACTCCCTTGATTCCAGCTGCTATTCCCTCGACCTCAGTTGCCCTCAATCCGCCAACCGCAGCAATGACAGTGGCCCCAACTTGTTTGAACGACTGTGCGAGCATGGGGGATTGGCCTCTGGCTCCTAGTCGCGCGAGTGCTACTGTTACCAACCACTGGAACGAGCTGCAGAACTTGAGTCGTGGCGTTGATGCACGCTTCGCTATTCGAGAAGACTCCGTTGAGCTAGCACTGATGAATGACCAACAGAACCCCACAGCCGGGCTGTCGATCACGCGTAGATCCTCAACAGTGCTCATTGACTTTGGAGCACCCAGCTGCTGGTTCACTGGAGAAGAGCCCAAGCACACGTCCTTCTTGGATAGCTCCCAGTGGAGTGACTACGACCTGTCAGACGAGTTGGCCATGTTTACAGAGCCCGGACTTCTCGGCTGGGATGAAATGTCGCCCAACTCTTTCTTGACGTATAACCCGAGGCTTGACCCCCTATGAACCTACAAGACCAAGCAAAAACCTTTCCAGTCTCGTCGAAGAACTGCTAGGACGTATTTGCGTTGCAAACGCATGTGGTATCCATGTCTTCTCTGTGTGAGTTTTCCACCTTCTATCGTATTGCCTTGGCAGAACAGTATAATCAGCGTAACTTTTAATGCGCAGCTTGTCGTTTACGCTGCAGATTGAGCTTTCACCGCCTCCAATTGTTGCATGAGACGCGCAATTTCTTTGTGTAGATTCTTGAGCTTCTTCTGCTCCACCAAAATGGTATCTCCAGCGTGATCTCGTGACCGAATGCGCGCCAGTTCCGCTGCCATAGCACTCACCTTCGCTACAGTGCTCGAGTTCGTGGACAAAATCTGCATCAGTCGCTGCTCGCTCGCTCGATCTTCATCGACATCACCTTTTGCACCTGTCAGCTTACTGCGGTTAGCGCCCATGCGCATCCGAGCTGTGGGATCGGCTCGATCTACTGCCGTTGTGACTACGGTGGCATCGTGTAAGTCGCTCCAGTCTGGGCGTGGGGTATGCACACGCTTTAAATTGGCAGCTTCCTCCTGGATATCACCGAATGCTTTGTCAATTGTGCCGCGTTGGTCGTTCAGTTCCCGGACCTGGCGTCTCACATCGAAGATGGCTTCGGTTCGTGCTTTGACGAAAGCTTTGCGCTCTCTCTGCGTTTCTTGAAGAACTTGGTTGCGTGCAAGAGCCATGGTAAGTCGGGCTCGCTGCTGTTGCGTTGAAGTTTTTGAAGGTGTGCGCCCACGGGTCTTGGGTAGCAACGAAGCAGAAGTTGATAACGTTCGAAGGTCTTCAAGTCGCTTGGCTCGCTGCTTATTAGCCTGCTCTTCCTTCTTCACGTCGCCCGTTGTAGTCGAGACCAGTTGCTTCAGCTCACTGCGACGTGCTTGGAGATCGTTCAGAACGGCACGCAGCTCGTTGCAAGCCCATGTACGGAGCTCTTTTCGTCGACGCATTTCAGCAATTTCCTCTCGTATCGATGGAGCCGCGTCTTTATCGTCAATTACGCTGGAGCTGCTGAGTCTTCTTTCCAACGTTGTCGCACCGCGTACAGCCGACTCTACTGCTCTAGCCATCGCAGTTTGGCAGCCTTCTATCAAGTGAGGGAGCTCATTATTACGCTCCTCAACGCGATGGATTTCATCGCGGAGTTTCTGACACGCTGTCGCTTCTTCGCGAAGTATTTCTTCCATCCCACGCAGAGCTTGTGAGTTGAGAACCTTCGGCCGTTCGCGATCTTGAAGAGTGGACGCATGGTTGGAGCACTGACGATTCTCTTCATCTTTATTGTTGTGCTCAGGGACAAACGATTGCCAGCATGCTGCCTCCAGCCCAGCTAGCATTTCCTGAGCTTCTCGAGGGTCCAAACCTGCTTCTTCTCTGTCATAGGTAATTAGCTGGTGAAGCTTGACAATTGCCTCCTCGGGTGACATTCGTAACTCGGGTTGCTTAGTACCGGTGAGATAATTTCTCTCGACTTGTGCAACCTCTTCTAGGACGCGAGGAGACCGGAATGCGTCAGTTAGCCCCAGAACATGTCGACGACGATGTACGTCATTTTGGCGCCTAGGCGATGGAGGAATGGCAACCAAATTGACACCGCATCGAGCTGCTCGTGCGCGAGCCTGTGCTCGAGTAGATAGCTTGTGCGCTATATGAGACGATGTCGCTGGCGGGATACATGACGCTGCAGGAGAATAATTGTGTGAAGTCTCCATGTTAGCGACAGTTGGAGAATCAATTCGGAAGCTTCGACACTCAAAGCACCACGTAAAAATAGTAGGTGAAGTCGCACTGTCAGTGACGAGCACAATGCGAGCACTTGGCATCGGATATGCGCTAGGTGGTGTGCTTGTGACGTATGGAGTCTCTGCAGGTGGCATTGGAGGGACTACGGTGCTGTGGCAATACTTGATAATATTTGGTCGATCGATCCGCCGACTAACCGCATTCTTGGCTGTCCATTATCGGCAGGACAGACGTCAGACTTGTGTACCAAGACAGTAGCAGAGCTTCAAGACCTTCTCGTCAACAAGGAGCAGGAGCAGAACGGTGTGGAAGGCAATACGCTTGTTACCAACGATTGCAAAGCGCTGGTGGATGCAAATGTGATGGATCTCCGAACTGATGAGGAGCAGCAATCGCTTTGTGGCAACTCGTGTTACGGCTCCATCAACAGCAAGTACAAGGTATTGCTGGACAACGACTGCTTCGCCAGTAACGACACGGATAAGGAGGCCAGTGCGAAGCTTCAGGCTGCTGCGTACCAAATCGCGTGTCAGACAAACGCCAACGGCAAATACTGCAGTACGAACGCCACATGTGCAGTCGCTCGGCCTTGTACTAACTCTCTGTCTCTGCATCAGTTCCAATGCTGGGTGAACTCGTGAAGGCGGCTGGCACAAGCTACGATCTGTGCGACGACATCGTGTCGGAATTGGGCTGCTGCTTCCAGAGTTATCGCCAGTATATGCTTCTAGGAACGCCAGCTAGCGTCACCACCATGGACGACACCCAGAATGAGTGCACGAAAGCTGGAGTCGGTGGCTTGGACGTCATGTGCTCGTGCAGCAACAACCAGAACGCGTTCACCAGCACCACCTTCTGCTCATGTACGTATCTACTCATTGCCCAATATGTCGAATCTGACATTTTTGTCCTTGTAGATGCAATGCCAAGTCCCAGTTTAGGAGCTCAACTGATCGCCATTGCACTCGTGACGCTGGCGACAGTAATTGCCTGGCAGTAGACGAAGCTCCAGCTCCCGTCAAGGTATCCGATATCACTCTCCAACTACAGATAGTACTCTCACTTCCGACACCCCCTGTCGATCGTTTTTCAAACAATATTATTTTTCAAAGGATTTGACCGCACACACAGCAGATTTCGACCGAAATCGAATATTCAAGCTCGGCATGTTCATTTAGATCAGAGCTATTGCATCGAAACTCTCACCTATGGTCGATACGATCCCATCACAATCATCATGGCGTCTACGGCCTCTGTCATCGTCGGGCTCGCCATATCGGACTGGGAGGATGAGCCCAGTATGCTGCCAACAATGGTTGACAGTCGCAGCGCTTGTGGCGCACCAGATCTCCTTACTCCACTGCATCGCCGTCAGCTGGTCCACTTTGTACACCTTGGCCCCTGCAACGTCCTCTCCGCTGTCGATCCGATCGATGGCTTGGTTGATTTGCTTCGTTCGGAAGCGCGACTTGAACGAGGCTATTACGCCAGCGTCCATGGGCTGGAGGCATGATGTCGTGTTCGGTGGTAAGTACTTGACCGTGACGTGAGTCAGCACCAAATCTCCAGTCGAATGTGATGACGCGTTGTCGAGAAGTAGCAATACATTTCGCCCTTCGGCTCTCATCCTCGCGTCCAACTCACGTAGCCATTGGCGAAAATACGACGACGTCATCCATGCATTTTTGTTGCTCTTGTAGCTGTAGCCATAGTCAGCAGCGCTTTTCCCGCGAAAGCAGCGTGGCCGCGCCGCGCGCCCGATGAATAGAACAGGAAGCAACTCAGAACCTTCCGCATTAGCACACAAAATCAAAGTAATTCTGGTCTTGTCAAGCTTGACACCTGGCGTGCCGGGAACGCAGATACCTCGCGTCGGTGCTTGCGAGTAAAATAGGCCACATTCATCCATGTTGAATACATCCCGGAGATCGTAGTGGTCGATGAGTTCTTGGAGCTCGCGCAGTCCCTCATGGACAACTTTCCAATCGACTGAACCAGCCTCCCCGTTCATGAGACGGAATCGCAAATTGTGTCGCTTCATAAATGCTGATAGCCAGCCAACGGAGAGCTTGAGGTTGAGCACATCACAACCCAAATCACTCTGAATCTGTTGGGCCTTCACGGTCAGAATACGGCGGCTTAACGTGACCTGCTTTGCCGCCGCCATCCCAACCCATTCACCAAGCTTAGACTCAAGCGCTGGCGCCGTAACTTTGAGTGGTTTGCGCCGCTTCCCACCGCCGTACGCCTTGTCCTTGATTTGGTCCGACTTCTTCATAATATCACACACTGTATTGCGTGCGGGGGCTGTGCGAGCTTGAACTTGCTCGCGGCCCACTCAGCTAGCTCCGCATGGGTCATCTCAGGCTTTTCCTCGCTCTGCTGAATCAGCGCGCGCTTCTGCTCGATGGTCATCCACCGTCCCATGGTTGGTGGTGATGACTTGTTGCCTTTTCAAACTTGGCGCCAAGCAAAAACTCTCTAACTGAATATTCGATACATTAGTACCTGTAAAAATAGATTTTTGGGTTTGTATAAATACGAAAGAGGTAATAAATTTTCCACGGTGTCGGAAGTGAGAGTACTATCTGTAATTGGTCGAATCTCATTTGCACCAATTATTGTCCTCAAAGCTTGCCCATCACCCTCGTGTACGTGTCCTTGTCAATGCTGTCAACAATGATCTGTGGATGCTTCAACTTGCTGCTCCGTCATCAAGACCCTCTCCATTCTTCGATTCGCCACCAAGTGCCCAAGTCTCCAGTAAAGACTTTCTCAAGACACTTCCAAGCGGTTGAAATGGCGTCACCAGCACCACACGAACGTGAGGCCACGGAGGTGACACACCTGACCATGAGAGACGGACACTTCGTGGACCAGCATGGACGTGTCGCACTCCTCCGTGGCGTGAACCTGGGAGGGTCCTCGAAGCTCCCCTTCGGCTACGGCCACAAGGACGACGCAGACTTCAGCCAGTTCTTCGACGGCGCTGCGTCCGTGTCCTTCGTGGGCCGTCCGTTCCCTCTGGAGGAAGCAGACCTGCACTTGTCCCGCCTGCAGCGCTGGGGACTCACGTTCCTGCGCTTCATCGTGACGTGGGAGGCCATCGAGCACGCCGGGCCTGGGCAGATCGACCGAGAGTACCTCAAGTACATCCGAGCGGTGGTGCAGAAGGCTGCCGAGTACAACATGCAGGTGTACGTGGACCCTCACCAGGACGTCTGGTCTCGGTGGACAGGAGGCGACGGCGCCCCCATGTGGACGCTGGAGTGCGTGGGCTTCGAGCCGCGCCACTTCGAGCAGACCAAGGCGGCCTTGTGTCTCGAGACGTGCGGGCTGCCGGCGTCTCAGTTCCCCAAGATGATCTGGCCCACCAACTACGGCAAGTTGGCGTGCGCCACCATGTTCACGCTGTTCTGGGCCGGCAAGAGGTTCGCCCCCAAGTGCTACGTGGACGGTGTGCAGATCCAGGAGTATCTGCAGTCGCACTACCTGAACGCGTTGGCTGCATTGGCTGAAGAACTGAAAGACCTGCCCAATGTTGCAGGTTATGGCACGATGAACGAGCCCTCTGACGGATTCATCGGTGCGAAGGATTTAGCGCAGTCGATCGGATTCAGGAATGGCCTCGCGCCGTCACCTTTCGCAGGAATGTTGCTCGGTGAAGGCATTGCCCAAGACGTGGAGGTGTGGGGCGCTGGAATGATGGCCATGATCCGTGGCAAGCCATCTGGCGTAGAACACATCGACCCGAAGGGTGTGCGAGCCTGGAAGAAGGGATCAGGGTGTATTTGGAAGGAGGCTGGTGTGTGGGACTTCGACGCGGCAGGCAAGCCCAAGTTACTCAAACCAGACTACTTCGCCAATGTTGATTTTGGTACCGAGTTCTTCCTGCCGTTCGCGAGAGAGTTTACAAAGCGGATTCAGAGCATTTCTCCGAAGGCCATGATTTTCACGGAAATGCCGCCGACTGAAATGGGAGTGGTGTTCCCAGATATCACGGACAAGGACATTCCACTGGCAGTGAATGCGATGCACTGGTACGATATGGCGACTCTTTTACCCAGACATGGCGTTCCTGGCTCACATTTGACTTCGCCACGGGTAAGCTTGCGTTTGGCAATGCTGCACTTCGGGCATTGCACCAGAAGCAGCTAGCTCATGTTGCAAGTTACGGTCACGAAAAGATGGCCAATGTGCCCACGTTGATCGGTGAAACGGGCATCCCATACAACTTGGACAATGCACAAGCCTACACGACTGGAGACTTCTCCGCACAAGTGCAAGCACTGGACAACACCATCTACAGCCTCGAATCGCAACTGCTGTCATTCACGCTGTGGAATTACACGGCTGATAACTCGCACAAGTATGGCGACTTGTGGAATCTTGAGGATTTGAGTATCAGCAGTCCGGACTCGGAAGCTTTGGTGCGTCGCATCAATGGTGTTCGTCGTCGTGATGACTCCGCCCGTGGCCTTCGCTCCTTTGCTCGTCCGCATGCGCGCAGGATTGCGGGTGTCCCAAGCAAGTCACTATTCGATATGTCGGTCGCCGAGTACGTGCTGGAATACGCATCGGAGAAGTCTGAGACCTCTGGCGTTACCGAGATCTTCGTGCCGTACGTGCACTACCCAGAGGGCTACCGCGTGACCGCCTCCGATGGCCACTTCAAGATTGAGAAGCACGAGGGCTACGACATTGTCAAGCACGAGCACGGCAACAACGCGCGCAAGCACCGAGTGGTAGTGTTACCCACGAAGCCTGTGCGCGCACCCCACTCGAACCTGCCTGTGTACCTAGCTCTTGCTGCTGCTCTGGTCACCCCATACCTTGAAGCCTACACGCGTGTCTAAGCAGCTACCTCCACGTCAAATATCACATGTTAGGTTGGATTCGAAACTAGCTAAAGCCCATCAGCAAATTGTTTTCCTGTTCTTCATCACCACTTCGTGCATTTCCCCATTTAGCTCATCAATTTATAACTCATCGTCTGTAAACCACTCCGAGTGGGTCAGTTCCCCAGCAGGATGCGGGACTTTCGGCGCTGCATTGTCTTCATCATCTTCCATCATTTCCACATCTCCGTAGCCATCGAACGCACAGCCTTCCTCTCCATCGATGCTCGGCACACCCAGCACTTGATACGACCGACTCGAACTCGCACTAGAACTCCTTCTCCTAGTCTCATACACAGGCTCTGTCGGCTTGGCTTCCAGCTGCTCCTCCACATCGATCTCTTCCTTCCGCTCTGCTACAATGTGATCCAATTCCCGCATGTAGCGACTGTGTGCTTGGTACCATTGCCGCTTCTCCTTCATGGTCAATTTCTCAAACTCGTGAGGAGTCAACGACAAATAGGCAGGTAAATCCTCAGTAAACTCCTTGTCCGCAGCAGGTTTCGGCGGTCGAAACACCACCAGCTCGTTGCCCTGCACTGGGGTACTAGCAACCGCCGCTTGGGCGAGCGCCACATAGTGGCGGTACATCAAGTCCATGGGTCTGTGTCTCTCTCCTGCGCCGGCAGCAAAGAAGCCCCGGAGTCCTCCATTGTCCACCTCTCCGTAGACCTTGATGTCTGGACTATTGGCTAGTCCTGAAGTGTCCACCATGCCGTCACTGTCACTGCCACTGCCGTCCATTGAGGACGCCTTTTCCCGTCCACAGTCGTCCAACTCGACGATTCGAGGGTCTTTCGCTCGTCGTCGTCTGTGCTTCGTGTCCTTGAGAGGTCCTTGGAGACACATATCGTCCAGCTGCTCCGCGAGTGTCCTCTGGCGTTTACGGGACGCAGGACTGCGCCCCAAAGAGGACTTGAAAGTGGACGCTCGCAGCAACGAGGAGGACGCATTGTGCTGTTGGAAATAGTTGTACGAACTCTGCCGCATCGTACGCGAATCCAATTCTTCGATCTCCACGGCGTCCTCACGACGCCGACGCACGCCATGGGAGGGAGACACACGCACGAACATGTCCACAGCAGGGAGAGGAGCGACGGAAGAAGAGCTCGACACGCGTTCCCGGGTGTTCGATGCCATTCAGGATCCAATTAGTTAAGAGTGTACCGAAAAGAGGGTACTGTACGCACAAACTGGTTGACAAAAATTCCGAATGTCAAATTTGATTGTACCATGATTCTGGTACGTTATGGCGATTTTGTAATATGTACCGAAAAGAGGGTACAGTTCCTGGCGGCATCATCTGGAGCTGTCATTACTCATTTCGAAGAGCTATTCGAGGTGAGTGCTGGCTGTGGAGGCTTGTTACGCTGGCTACACGCGCTGTTCTGCGCTGCAGTTGCTACCATTCAACTCCTTATTGCCTTGGCGTTCTCGTGTATATCTTAACGCTGTTGTATTCCCTCTCTATCCTGTTGAAATCTTGGTCTAAAGTCCAGACATCCTTTGGTAACAGACTATGGATCTGAACAGCTTGCGGGTGAAAGATCTGCAGGATATCTGCCGCAAATTCAGTGCGTTAAATACCCGGTTTCTATCCTTCTTAATGATGTGTATTAACTGTGCTAACTACTTGCTGTGTTGATGTTACACGACGTGGAAGAAGGCATTCGCACGAGCGGACGGAAGGCGGAGCTCGTGGCGCGGATACAGGCGAACCAAACGTACCAGGCGGACATCGCAGGGATCGCCAGAATGGGCGTCTCGAATGGCCGCCGTGGGTCCAGTGGATACAAGCGCGGCTCTGATTATCATGTGAGGAGGACGGAGACTACGTTGTGTTGTTTTACAGGGGTCTGACCGAGTGGCTGTATTGCCTTTTATTGTTTACAGATGGAAGGAAGCACAAAGAAACACAAGGGAGAGAAAGAAGTGGATACCGCTGCAATTGACGCAGTATTCGAGCGCTTCAGAGGTGTGAATATGGTAGTGTTTAGCTGTTTTGGAAAGGTATACTGATTGCAGCCGTGGCGATGTTATTGCTGTAGATCCGGAGGCGGCTGAAGCGTCCATTACCGACGACGGTATTCTCGCGTTATGTGACGCACTGTGCATTGATGCTCAGGACCCGGTGATGCTGGCCCTGAGCTGTACTATGAAGGCGAAAAGCATGTGTGTCTACACGAAGGCAGAGTTCCGGCGTGGACTGCTCAACTTAGAATGCCGCTCGCTAGAAGACCTGCGGTCCAAGGTCCCATTGCTGCGAAGCCAACTACGTGATCGCACGAAGTTCGCCACTATTTATTCGGTGCGTTTGTAGTTGTCTCATGTTGAGAGCCGCAAGTTGACTCTGATATTTGGTCGTTGTATAGTTTACCTTTGACTTTTCGAAGGACCCAACGCAAAAGAGCTTGGCATTGGATCTGGCTATTGGGCTTTGGGAACTGCTGCTCCCCGGGCACTTCCACTGGCGTCGTCACTGGATCCGATTTTGTCGCAAGAACTCTCGTAGCGTCGTGGCGAGGGACTTGTGGCTGCAGGTGTTGGACTTTGGTCACCAAATTAAGCCAGACCTAAGCAACTTTGACGAGAACGGCGCATGGCCTGTACTGCTGGACGACTTCGCATCTCACATGCAGGAACTTATTGCTAAGCAAGGGCAATCAGCTGTGCAGCACGATGAGGACACGATGACAACCGACGAAGACAACACTGACACAAGTGAAAATATGGTGATTGACGAGTAGCTACATGCTGCCTGTCCGGAATCAGCGTGGATATCCTTTGATTTGGGGAAGAGCTGTCTTAAGTTGCATTTCTGGGAGGTGTTGCATTCATTTTGTCACAAGCACTGTTTGCTTCATACACATGCATGATTTGCCAAGGCTAGCTTCGGTCTACCCTACATATACCCTTCAGCAGCACATCTTTCAGTCGACCGCTGCTACATTAACAGCACTGAGATACTCAGTTTAACGACGTTTGTAGACGAACAGGGAATGGCGACAGCAGTGATAGCCAACGCGAGGTACAGTGGCGCGTTCGCACGTCTCGGGTCGCCACCAATCGGCTTTGTCGGCGCTACGATCACTCGGTGCTTGTGCGCCTTGATGTCATGAGCGTACTTGACGATATCGTAGTTCTCGCGCTTCTCAATCGTGCAGTGGCCATCCGACGAAGTCACACGGTAGCCGCCAGGGTAGTGCACGTATGGCACGTAAATCTCCGTGGGTGCTGTCGGCTCAGTATTCACCGAGACGTACTCCAACTTGTACTCGGCTGTAGCCATCGTGAACTCGGACTTGAGTGGCACACCAGCAATTTTGCTTGCATGTGGGCGTGCAAACCCGCGAAGACCACGGGCAGAATCGTCACGACGACGCACGTGACCACCAGCCAGTCGAATTGCCAACGCTTCCGAGTCCGGGCTGCTAATGCTCAAGTCCTCAAGGTTCCACAAGTCTCCGAACTCGTGTGAGCTGTCAGCAGTGTAGTTCCACAAAGTGTACGACAGAAGCTGCGACTCGAGGTTGGAGATCGTGTTGTCCATGGCTTCGATTTGGGCTGAGTAGTCTCCACTGATGTAAGCCCGAGCATTGTTCATGTTGTACGGAATGCCCGTCTCGCCGATAAGAGTAGGCGCATTTCCCATCCTCTGGCGCCCGAAGCTTGCAACATGAGCTAGCTGCTGTTGGTGAGCTTTGCGAAGTGCCTTGTTCCCGAACACAGGTTTGCCCGTAGCAAAGTCCACGGTGAAATACGAGCGCCACGTTGTCGTAAGCAGCGTGATACCATCGTACCAATGCATGGCATTTACCGCGTTCGGGATGTCCTCCTTGGTGATTTGCGGGAACTCCATGCCGCCGAAGTCCATCGGTGGCATCTCCACAAAGATCATAGTCTTCGGGATGACACCCTGCAGTCTCTGCGTGAACCTCTTGGCGAACGGCAGATAACACTCCTTACCAAAGTCGACGCCATCGAAGTAGTCAGGCTTCAGCAATTCAGGTTTACCCTCGCTATCAAAGCCCCACACACCAGCTTCCTTCCACACGCAACCAAATCCCTCCTTCCAGGCTCGCACACCCTTCGGGTCAATGTTCTCGACCCGCGACGGTTTACCACGCATCATCGTCACCAATCCAGAATTCCAGAACTCAACGTCTTGCGCAATCCCTTCACCCAGCAGCATCCCTTGGAACCCTGTCGGCGCATAGCCATTCTGGATGATCCCAATGGTCTTGGCCAGGTCTTTCGTGCCAATAAACCCATTCGACGGCTCGTTCATCGTTCCAAAGCCCACAACATTGGACAGATCTTTCAGTTCTTCAGCCAATGCAGCCAACGCGTTCAGGTAGTGCGACTGCAGATACTCCTGGATCTGCACACCGTCCACGTAGCACTTGGGGGCGAACCTCTTGCCGGCCCAGAACAGCGTGAACATGGTGGCGCACGCCAACTTGCCGTAGTTGGTGGGCCAGATCATCTTGGGGAACTGAGACGCCGGCAGCCCGCACGTCTCGAGACACAAGGCCGCCTTGGTCTGCTCGAAGTGGCGCGGCTCGAAGCCCACGCACTCCAGCGTCCACATGGGGGCGCCGTCGCCTCCTGTCCACCGAGACCAGACGTCCTGGTGAGGGTCCACGTACACCTGCATGTTGTACTCGGCAGCCTTCTGCACCACCGCTCGGATGTACTTGAGGTACTCTCGGTCGATCTGCCCAGGCCCGGCGTGCTCGATGGCCTCCCACGTCACGATGAAGCGCAGGAACGTGAGTCCCCAGCGCTGCAGGCGGGACAAGTGCAGGTCTGCTTCCTCCAGAGGGAACGGACGGCCCACGAAGGACACGGACGCAGCGCCGTCGAAGAACTGGCTGAAGTCTGCGTCGTCCTTGTGGCCGTAGCCGAAGGGGAGCTTCGAGGACCCTCCCAGGTTCACGCCACGGAGGAGTGCGACACGTCCATGCTGGTCCACGAAGTGTCCGTCTTTGATGGACAGAACGTCCTTCTCGGTGCTGGGAGTTGGCATGAGGATTGATACGCTACAGCTGATTAGTGTGAGGTTGTGAACGGGAGGAAGATTGTGTGGCAGTAGAGCGTAGTTGAAGTAGTCGGTGTATTTGTGATAACTTATGTACGATGACATGCTAAATTGTGTAAGTACTTCTTGTGGGAATCTGCGACGTGTGACAAATGGAGATTAACATGGACATGCAAGGTTGTGAGCTACGTCTGGCTGGCTGCCTACGCCATGAATGGCGCCACGACGGCCATACCAAGAGCGACGTACACGGGCATGTTGGAGTGTCCATGCAGGCCGACCGCTGGGGTCTTGGGCTGTTTCTTCATGGTGATGCGTTCCACCACCAGTTCGTGCTTGTGGTCGTGTTTGTCCGGTTGGTGGCGGATGATATCGTACCCTTCGTGCTTCTCAACGATGCAGTGGCCGTCCGATGCGGTCACACGGTAGCCCGTCGGGTAGTGTACATGCGGCACAAAGATCTCAGTCGGGTGAGTATCAGACGACTTGGGTGGTCTCGACAAGTACTCAAACGTGAAGACCGAGGTGCAGGAAGTGAGCTCCGATCTGAGCGTTGCGCCAGCCACTGCACAGACATGGGGTCGAGCGACGTTGGCGTTTGTAAGGTTCAGCACAACCTCTTCTCCCGACTTGGTGGTGTACTTGTATGTATTCTTCAGGAGGCACTTGTTCATTCCGGTGGTGCAAGTCAGCGTTTTTTGGTGCTTTGGTCATCAACTGGCTTGGCAACGAGTTCGGCAACGGGTTCAGCAACTGGTTCAGGTGAGAGCATCTCCACTGCAGTCGTGTGTGTTGTAGTGGAATCCATTGTAGGATGCTGGTGGTCACAACTTGTGAAGCAGGAAGCAAATTGTAGAATGGGAGTCGACGTGCTCCATTGCCGTCGATAAAGCTCTCTAGGACATGTAAACGTCTCATTGCACATGCTGGCTGAAAGCAGACTAATGAAGGTTCTGGAAGCTATATAATTATATATGCGATCGACTAGTACTAGCCGCTCAACGAAACTCCACTCAACGGCACTAGTTATCTCAAAATCAGACTATGCAAAAAGCACTCACATCCTCGGACGTACATTGGAAAAGAAAATGTGTTTGCAATTGGCGAGCGTAAGGTGTTGTCTTCGTGCCAAGGGCTCCTATAGAATGGCTCTTCCGTATACTCGCGCAGCAAGCGAAGATTTCATTTGGCTGCACTTCCTTGTGATAGTAGTAGACATCAATTTTCCGGTGGCTGTCTGGATGGCTGTCGCAGCGATGAGCAACGGTCACAATTTTCGCCTCCAGCGCAGATCTAAAAACAAGATCGGAATCCGAGTTCCTTGCGGTTTAACGCGTAAGCAAAATGCCCCCGCACAGGAGAGAGACTTGCATGCGCTAAGAATTGGTGCTGTTGTCGAGGACTGGTAGTGGATTGTTAAGGCTAACACACTGGCTTTCGAATCCACTGACGTTCACAGTAGCGATATCAACATGACTGCACACGGTCTAATCTACGACGCAGTCATGGGACGACACCAACATGTCTTGGAGCTTGTCCGGTGCAACCGATACTGGGAACCGTTGCGGGTGTCGTTGGCAATCGCAGCCAACCATCGCCGATGCCCCGTGAGTTGTAAATAGCAGCCCATGTTTCGAGCATGCTTCGAGCATGTTTTCGTCCGTGTAGTATCCCCTTACCATGCCAAGTCGACCATACTTGCCGACTTTGACAATCGTACCGTCGTAAAGTCCGCGAGTCGGTGTGTAATCTGCAGATACTTCCGAGCAGCGGAACTCGATACGGATAAACCAGCAGAATCGAGAATACATTTTTTACATGCGACGTGTGACTATTCACGTCAATTAAAATGGCGCTTATTGCAACATGTACAGCAGCTACAACTGGCAGGCTACCACGCCAAGTAAGGCGTGACGATTGCCACGCCAAGAGCGACATACACCGGCAGGTTGGAGTGTCCGAACCAGGAGATCCGCGAGGTCGTCGTGTCCTTCTTGACGACGCGACGTTCCACCACCAGTCGGTGTTTGTGGTCGTGTTTGTCCGGTTGGTGGCGGACGATATCGTACCCTTCGTGCTTTTCAATGGTGCAGTGGCCGTCCGACGCCGTCACGCGGTACCCCGTGGGGTAGTGCACGTACGGCACGAAGATCTCGGTGGCGTCCGAAGCGCCTGCACCGCTTGAGAGGTACTCGAGCGTGAAGGTCGACGTGCAGGCCGTGAGCTCCGATTTGAGCGCCGTGCCTGCCACTGCGCGGGCGTGGGGGCGAGCCACATCGGCGTCTTTCAGATCCACCACGACCTCTTCGCCCGCGTCGGTCTTGTACTTGTACGTCTTCTTCTGCAGAGACGAGTCCAGTCCGGTGGCGCTAGTCAGTGTCTTTTTGACGCTTTGGTGCTCCGTTGGAGTGGAGTGCGTCTCCGTCACGGTCGTGTGGGTCGTAGTGGTCTTGGACGCCATGGCAGAAAGCTTGTGGTGGCGGAAGCAGATTCCGGAATAAGCCTTCAGTGCTGGCGAGACACAGCCAAACGGCTATAGAGCTTTCCATGCTGTTGTGGCAGTAGCATACACGCTTCAACTGGCACTACTTCTCAGTATGGAGTGAACGTTGCGATCTTCATGGGATATGAAATACGCGATATTCGCACCGAATGTGTATTCGAGCCACCAAATAGATCGTATTTTGGGCATGCGCATCACCAAGATGGGTACATGTACAGTTGAAGTCCAGCTGAATGGCCAGCCTGTCGACGACTCTCGCCTGAACAGCACACTCGCCGAAAGGATTCTCGTGACGCTTGCTCAGATATAAGTTTGAACTTGACGGCAGTGATAACCGATAGCACTAGCGACGAAACAGGATGAAAGTTGCTCGGAGATTCATTGATCCAAGCTTTTAGATCTAAGAAATCTCCTGACGGAAGCAGTGATCGATTGAATACAAATACGCAATAAGCAATGGTACTGCCGAAGATGTGTAGTTTTGGTTACCACTGATAACTTTGAAATACATTGACGTTTATGGTTGCAACTGCGACTGCACACTACACGATCTAATCTGACATCGACTCACATCTAGTTCTCCGAGCGCAAGTTCGCAGTCAGGCGACGACGACGGCGAGTCTTGCAGTTCGTGGTGGAGTGTTGTCCGGCGCAACCGTTCCGACGCTAGGGGCGGTAGTAGCGGTCGTTGGGGCAGTCGTCTCCACGGTAGGTGGTGTAGTGACCGGGGCCGGAGTGTCATCGTACTCACTTGCCGGAGCATCAGTTGCAGTCGACTGGGTTACCGACGGTGCATCAGTCTCTTCCTGCGTCGTCGACGCGTCCGCTGTCGGGGATTCCGGGGCGTCGGTCTGAGTAGTTTGGCCACCGCCACTTCCGTTCGTGATGGGGGCGCACTGCTTGTACACTTGCCAATTGGGTTCGTGCAGTGCCAACCAGTAGAAGGTGAAGGTGCAGTCACCGCTGCATGACGAATAGTCAATGGGGATTTCTGCCGGGTAGGCGCTGAAGTCGCCACGGCAGTCGTCCGACTGGAACACGCGCTTGTCGTCAATCCAGGCCTCGCAGGGTCCGCGGTGCGAGTCGATGAAGCCCTTCTGCTCCTGGTCGTTCTGCCACTTCATAGAGCTGAAGGAGCTCACGTCAACGGGTGAACCGGTGAGTGAGGTCTTGCCGCAGTCTGGGGCAGCCGTGTCCATGAGGTCGCGAAGCGTCTTGAATTGCGAATTGGGGAATGAACTCGTGAACGTGGCCGTGTTTTTCTCGGGACTGTCGTCCCACTTGAGACCCGAAAATGCCGGGTCACAGCTAGCCGTCAGCAGTGCATTGTAGCTGGTATCGATGCCATTGGGGAAATAGGCCTCAGGCTGAGAGAGATAGCCGTGAGCATTGACCTCCGCAGCAAGGAAGACGAGGGAAGCGGTAGCGACGAAGAACTTCATTGTCCGGTAGAGAGTTGAGTGACTTGAGACTGAAGAGGCAAATGTCGGAATGAGGTTTTTAGTCAATCGCTGCAAGAACACCCTTGCATGCGTCTCTCTTGCTGCCTTCACCTTTGAAGTGCACGAAGCACGACAATGACCAGATGGAGCTGTCGTTGACGCGATTATCCAGGCGAACTCCAACTGCCACCATTGAGGTGAAAGCTTGACAGCCCACCAGTCTCGGTAGTAGAGTCCAGTTGGTATCACTTCATCACGATGCTGACAAACAGATGTCCTCGAAAAGATTAACGTCAGTGACAGCTTGTGCCGAGTCTCACTTGATTGTGTACAAACAGCAAAAACTACCGATGCCACGACCCTACCAGGTGCCTCTCGAAGCTGCCTGGCCAACAGATGAAGGCACCACATGCGGTGCCCATGCAATCGATGCCGGTAGAAAGGTGACATGAGGGGTGATTGCAATTGCGTCTCTAGCAGGAAGAGCTCATCGATTCATCTCCCCATCGAACGGCTGGCGACAAACTAGAACACTAGCGTCATATGGACTGAGCACGTTGGTGCAATTCAGCAGCATGTGGTGTCCACCACTTTCCTCCAGATAGGCACCACTGGTGCCAGTCGAAAACGTGGGGGCCCCGAAATTCGCACTGAACGGAAAAGGCGTACTTTGATGGTGGCAGCTCCTGCAGATTGATCGCTCATGCTTATAGTCTTTCAGCGTTGGTAAATTATAGGAGCGAACAAGTTATTGATGCTCCATGCTTGGGTCACTAGGAAAGAATGAGCTTGTGTAGCGACTCTATCATAACAAATGGTTACCAGGAACTTGGGATGCCACAAAACTTCGTTTCGATGTGTCTTTTGATGAAAGAGTAACGTTTTGCCAGGGGTGAATCTTGTTGAGGAGCGTACAATGCATTCCTGAGTGTAAGATTTTGTCGTGCACGACAAAAGCCGGTTTTGCCGATGGTGCAGATAACGTTCCATGATCCGCCACGCTCAATTCAAGCTGCTTTGATGTATCTTGTTACCGTTGAGATATCAACGAGCGGGTCCGCTCGTTGATGGCATGGTTTGCGGTGTCTTGATCCTGCTTAGGAGGCCCCAAAGACGGCAGTATGGATGTCCGCATTCCTCAATTTACCACCGCAAGACCACGTCAACTCCAAACCCCAAGACGACGATGAAGTTCCTGAGCTTGGTGACGCTTACACTGGGTGCCGACCTGGTGAATGGCCACGGCTACCTCTCTCAGCCTGCTGCCAGTTTCCAGGGCGGAGCTGTCGTTACGAAGTACGAGGCTTTGATGACAGAAAGTTGCGATCCAGCGTTTGCCGGTCTCAAGTGGGACGACAACCCGGAGGCCAACACTGCTACGTTCGCCAGTGCGTTCCCGAACTCGCAATTTGACACACTGAGGGCTCTCATGGACAGTGCCGCCCCCAGCTGTGGGAATACTGTGACGACCGGTGCACCGGTTGACGTGAGCTCACTGTCTTCGATGAAATGGCAGAACGATCAAGAGATGGCGGGCTTCATCGATTCGCACCACGGACCCTGCGAAGCTTGGATCGACGGCAGTGACGGGAGCTCGACTCGCGTGCTCCAAACGGACGACTGCCGTCGCGACTACACAGGGTATCCAGCAGAGATCCCGATTGACTTTTCCAGTTGCAGTGGAGACTGCACGTTCACCTTCTACTGGTTGGCGCTGCATGAGCCCAACTGGCAGGTTTACAAACAGTGCGCCCCGATCGTGAACGGTGGATCTACCGAGAGCAGAAGTGCTCTCAAAAGTACTTCGACGACGAGCGCTCCTGCTGTGTTGTTGAGTGCCGAGGAAGCTACAACAGACACGACGGAGCCAGCGGACTCGGTCTACACTACAACCTCGCGTTGCAGAGCTCGTCGTCGCAATTTGCGCTCAGGCAATTAGGGCAACCTCAAGGAATGGTGACGACCACAGGAATCGTTTAAGTGTTTGCATTCGTTGATAGCGACAAGTTGACAAGTGAGTTGAATGGTGGTTTAGCGTCTAATTTATGCATTAAACGCCGTCGGGTGAATCATTCTTAGCGCAGCTGGGTATCCACAACTGCGATAGAAGAGAACCACCATTAAGCTAATCACTTGGGTCCATGGGTGTCAGTGTCGACCTCGTATTCATTCCTGTTGTCATTGTCTTGAAAAGCGTAGGAAGCAATGCCAGGCGATGTAGGCTCCAACGGAGATGCACTATCATTTGTGCGCTGAAGAATCATAAACTATGCTCGAGCTCAAGGTTTGAATCCCGAACACCACTGTAGCCTATCTGTGGCGTTGCCATGGCAAATGTCAGGACGTTTTCGTTTTTCGTTTTTAAGTTAGGTACATTGATGTCACTTAGTGCAATTCTAACGACGTCCTATGTCCATTCTAACCCTCGCCTCTATATCGTGAGTTGTTGTATCTGCTAGATGAAGCACTTGCTATCCTCTAGCTCCCCTTCAGGCTCACACCCCAAAGGCCCCGACCTCCGAGGAGGTCTCATGAGTTGCACATGCTCGCCAGTGTTCTAAATCTCTACGCACATGTGCCATTGCAGCTACCCATCGTAATTCCAGCTTAGGTACTTGCATTGGGTTGAACTGGGCGCTCTTTCGTGTATCCATTGCGATATTCCCCAGCTTGTCAGCGGCTTTGTTGAATTCACGAAGATGGTGTCTCCAGTAGACAACACGTAATTTGTCAGCAATCCGTCTGCTTTGTCGGTAAATCGACGATAGGTGTTTCGCGATTGGTGCTTTGCGTTGACGCATTTGTCGTAGTATCAGAGCGCTGTCACCTACGACGTGTACAGGCGCCCGCTGATGTTGAGAACATGCGCGAAGGCCCATCAGAAGACCCATACTTTCCGCAAGGTTATTCGTCGTAGTTTGAGCAGCGTAAGCCATGCTAGACAGCCAGCATACCTGAAAGTCGCCAGCGGAGAATCCCAGACGGACAACCAGGGCCCCGCTTCCCTGGACCAGGATTTTCACGTGAGCCACCATCAAAGAAGACAACGTAGCTGTGACAGGATGTTAGGAGCGTGGGTGTCGTGACCGTCGATTGCGATCTTGATGCCAACCGAACTACCTGGATAGCACGCTCCCACCAAATATGTCAGGACGACACCAAGTTGAAGCGGATCAATTGAAAAGTCCGAGATAGGAGACGACAGCATGACGTAAACGACGACGTCGCGTACCGACGGCGGCAGACATCCCAGTCAACCGCATCATCACTACGACTACATAATATACTGTGTTACGCGTCAACAGGGGACTTCATAATCAGCACCGATGGTTGGAGATATAATTTAGTGACTTGAAAGTTGTTTGCCTTTGTGTGAGCTCTTTTAACGCCGTCCTAAACTCAATATCTGCGTAGCTGGGTGTCGCCTACTGCGACGACGAAGAGAAGCATCACGAAATTTTCTTCACTGTAGTCTTCGGATTCAGCGTCGATCTTGTTTCTACTCTCGTTGTTATCGCCTTGAGAGAGCAGTAAGCAGCGTCCTACGACGTAGATTCCAGCGAAAACGTACAAGTCCGAGAGTGCCATTTTGTGTGTTGAAAGGCTAAATGAAGTCTGCACCAAAGTCGCTGCTCGCTGATTGAGACCAAAATGCTGGTGCAATCGGTGGTGCGAATGCCAGCCCACTCTTTCATTTACACTCAAACGCACAACAAACACCTACTAGTTCCTTTTGTAGCTACTGTAGGGCTACAACGGACTAGAATTTAGATCACCGCAACATTCTAACTGCGCATGCGGCGTCGGCACCCGCCAGACTCCACAGTCGTAGGAGTGCTAGGTGACGAAGGGGTAGCCGGGGTAGCTTGAGGTACCTCGGTCGCTTCATCGGTAGTTGCCGAGGACTGTTGGGTCGTGTCCGTGAATGTAGAAGCCTCGCCTGCAACCTCCTCCTGGCCACCACCCGAGCCTCCGTTAGTGATCGGCACGCACTGCTTGTAAATCTGCCATTCGGGCGAGTGCAGTGCCAGCCAGTAGAAGACGAACAAACAGTCGCCCTTGCAGGACGAGTAGTCCGTTGGGATCTTGGCCGGGTACGACGGGAACTCGGCGACACAGTCGTCGTAGTGGAACACCATCTCGTCGTCGATCCAACCTTCGCAGGGGCCCTGCAGCATTAAGGTCACAACAAGTGGTCAGTAATAGCACCCGGCACCGACTATCAATAGAGCCTACGTACATGATGCGACCCAAGGAAGCCCTCCTTGTACTCGTCGTTCTGCCACCACATCTCCTTGATATTGGAAACGTCGATCGGGTCAGCTGTGTCGAGCGAGAATCCGTAGTCAGGGGCGATTGGGTCCAGCATGTCACGAAGCGACTTGTAACCCGTTGCCTTCCAGTGCTCCGTGAACGACTGAACGTTCTGCTCAGGGCTCCAGTTGTAGTGACCGCCGTCGAATCCTTTGTTGACGCTGGCACCCGTGAGTGCGTTGTAGGTCGTGTACACCGTGTTAGGCTTGTACGACGCCTTCGGCTTGAAATGTAGCCGTGGGCTTGCACGCAAGCCACCAACGCCGAGAACGTGATCACAGTCGACGGTGAGAAGATACCCGTCATGTTCTACAGTCTCAGCTGAACGATTCCGGTCGGCGTTGTCAGGACAGTGAGATTAGTAAAGTGAGAGCGGCGCAACTAAATGCTGTAGACTCTACGAACAGCATAATATAACGTCCCACAATCGCGCAAAAGCGCGAGCCATGCTTGTACCTTGGGAAATAACTCCAAGATGTGTCATGCCAAAGCCCCATCCTAAGCAAAATTATTGGTGCACATTAATGGGGCTGTAGGCACAATTCCCAGCAAGCTTTCAATATGTCGGTAAAAGCGGAGGAGGGCCAGATGGCAACTTGTCACCGCTACATCGAGCCGAAGGTTGATACATTGCGTGCAATGCGTCGCCAACGCAGGGACCGTAGTGACTGTACCTGCCAGCCAGGAATCTGTGCCAGCACTTTTACAGTCGAGCTATCTATCGGTCAGAAGCTGATACCTAAGCATTCCGGGGGTATTTATCCCGGTGTGCTTACGACCAGGATAATACAGATCTCACCTCCAAAGCGACCAGATGCTTTGACTGCGTACAGCAAAATTGAGCTTCAAGCGACTCGATTTTACATGGGGACGAGAAGCAGCATCGACGATGCTTGGATGTATTTTTCTTTCTACTCACATCTACTACACACACATATCGGGCCTGGGTTCTTCCGTAGTGAAGCCCGTCTAGCCCTCAATGGCCATTTTAGTGACGCCGAACGCACTTGCCTGAGGTGGTATCAGCTGCGGGTGCCTCCGGGGTCTCCGGCGCGGGGGTAGCAGCTGGGGCCGTGGTGGCTTGAGGGGCATAGGTAGCATCCGGCGAGTTTGGTGTCCCGGGGCAGGGTCGGGGCTACCAGGTGTAGCCTCCGGGGCGGGTGTAGCCTCAGGGGATTCTGGGGCGGGTGTAGCCTCCTGGGATTCCGGGGTGGGTGTAGCCTCAGGGGATTCCGGGGCGGCGTCCGATGATGCCTCATTCGCCGTAGAAGCGTCAGTCTGGCCAGTATTTGAAGCTTGAGTCTGTGTAGAATCGCCGTTGTCCTCGGTAGAAGAGGCCTCGTCGCTTGTGGTCGTCTGCTTCGACGTTCCCGATCCACTGTTCGTAATCGGCACGCACTGCTTGTAGATCTGCCAGTCCGGTTCGTGCAGTGCCAGCCAGTAGAAGACAAACAAGCAATCGCCCTTGCACGACGAGTAGTCGGTAGGGACCTTAGCAGGGTATGACTTGAACTGCGCGGCGCAGTTGTCGTGGTGGAAGACCATGGTGTCGTCGATCCAGGCCTCGCACGGGCCTTCGTGCGACGCAATAAAGCCCTCCTTGTACTCGTCGTTCTGCCACCACATCTCGGTGTAGCCGGTCACGTCCACGGGGTCCGCGGTCTCGAGTGAGAAGCCGTAGTCCGGGACGATGGGGTCGACCATGTCACGAAGCGACTTGTACCCTGTGGCATCCCAATGGTCCGTGAATGCCTGGGCATTCTGCGTCGGGCTCCAGTTGTAATGTCCACCGTCAAAGCCCTTGTTGATACTAGCACTCGTCAGCTCGTTGTAGGTCGTGTAGATCGTGTTGGGCTGGTACGAGGCCTTCGGTTTAGAGATGTAGCCGTGGGCCTGGACACTGACCACCAGCGACGCTGACACCACGACACTCGACAAAACCTTCATCCTGAACTGAGCTCTTCGGTCCTAAACTCGCGATTGGGAAATGGCAATGCTCCGGCACCGCCTTCGAACACCAATTTGCTGACGATAAAGGAGCTGCTTCCGCTGTCGCAGCTGCTGGATCAGCTCAGTGGAGACCATCAGGACGTTTGACCACATAATTGTAGCGGAGGTGGACACTTGCGCGATGATGTTCCCACCCAGCTGCTTCTGAAGACGACATATGACGACAGGATTGCGTCTAGATCAGAGCAACCGTCATCATATGCGATTAACGCGCTTTTAATCATCGTGCGAGTCCACCATGATGTGCCACTTCCTAATAAGCTTACCTGTACAGTGTACATGCACAATTAAGCTTACCACAATGGTTGGGCATCTTCTTGAGCCTTTCTTGGATCAAAGTCGTGAATAAGAAGCAGAGGTTCCTGACAAAGACACCTTTTTCCTCGATCAATGTCGAGGCGTTTTCTTTGCGTTGCGGCATTCGCCATGGCCCTTGAAGTGAATGGCTCTGCCACCTTTTCGTTCCCGGCGTCTGTCGATAAGGAAGCAGACGTAGGCATCGATTTATTGATGGGGGTTTGCTCGGACACTACTGAACCTGCTGTCAATGCAGCGTTCGCCGATCTGGACTGGAAACGAGACGCGTGCTACAATGTTGACACTTTCGCTGGGGCATTCTCGTCCACAGGGTTTGCTTCGTTGCGGCAATTGATCGACGAGAGTGTATCTTGCAGCAATTCTAGCGCCAACTCGGTTCCGATTGACGTTGGATCAAGACCGCCAGAGATTTACTGGAACGATGATGCAGCGGTGGAAGGAGGGTTTGAACATGTAAGCCTTGTGTGTCAACTGAGAAGATGCAAGGCTGACCTTGAATGATGTCTTCGTATGGATAGGGTCCGTGTGAGTTGTGGCTGGACGAAGTTATGGTCTTTAAGGCGAATAATTGCGCAGTAGCGTTCCCAACAATTCCAGCGACCTGCGCCATCGACTATTCAAGTTGCGGCGGATTTTGCGTGCTGCGATTTTTCGCGTTGGCTCTCACTGGAGTTGAGTGGCGGGCATTCAGTACGTCATCTGAAAACATGCTCCTTCACTCGAAACACATCTTTCACATGACGATATATTGCGCTTCACATAGAGCACGTTGTGGATATCCAAAATCCTCGTTCAACCACTAGTGGCGGCTCAGCTGATGCCAGTGTGTCTTGCAATGGTAGCAATGGCTTCGAATCCGAAGACAGTGCCACATTGACTGATCAAAGCAGTCAAGCTGACCCCAGTCCGCCAGAAAAGTGGGCGTACAGCATTACGACTCACATCTCAGGAGAAGGAGACAGCGTCGAGTTGGATAGTGATATCGGTGGTGGCGGCGACAATGCTATCACTAGTTTCAATAGTCGTGTGAAGAGCAGTCGATACCCAAGTTCGAGCATGCAGCGGCGCGTAGACATTAAAACCACCGTCCATGCTGCTATGAATGGGCTCGAGTTCCTCAACGTTGTGTCCGTGCATTTACGCGGTTCTGCTGCCACCTTGAAGGTGAAACTTGCGTCAACTTTTAGCAATCCTGGCATACCAGAAGCAACAGGAATATTGCCCAACATGAATGAGAACAAGCTAGAACAAGTTACAACACCTGCACCAACTCATCCAAACTCAGAGCAGCAAGCGTCTTGGTGCTGAAAAATCACTCGCGTCCAGAGACGTAGGCTTACTGTAGTGCAGTGCTGGAAAAGCATTTTACAGAAGCACCGAAGAAACTCGCCATTAGACGCAGACATTTATCCTTACCGCAGACGACCACAAGAAAACCCGTTTGCACGAATATTCATGAAATGTGTTCCCTTCAACTTTGTTCTCGTCGTCTTACGCTGCAACAAACTCTAGTCATCCCTCGCATACGGAGCCATCGCACTCAATCCGCCGTCAACTGCGCAGCAATGAAACACTTAGTCATAGCACTAACCGTAAAGATACAACACCCAATTCAACTCACCATAGATGGTTTGCCCCGTAATGGATTTGGAGAGATCACTTGCTAGAAAAGCAGCCAGCGATCCAACATCGCCACTAGAGCTGTTTTGACGCAGAGGCGCGTGGTCTTGGGCATACTTCCTCATTTTCTAACACCACCCAAGCACAGAATATAAACATCCACAACAACAAACGCAGTTAAAAACACAAACAACTTACCGAAATGCCAGGGATGCCGCGTGCCGACACAGTGTTCATAGGACCTGGACTCAAACAGTTGACTCGGATCCCTTCAGGACCCAATTCAAAAGCCAACTGCCGCGCTGTCGCTTCCAACGCAGCTTTAGCTGGACCCATGACATTGTAGTTTGGCACAACCTGCAATAATCGAGCATAAAACAATAAGATAACCACATTAGAAAATGAATCAAAGTTTCAAATTCTACCTTGGTAGAGCCCGCGTAAGTGAGTGCCATCACACTACGATCCCTTCGTTCTCCCTCCTTGTCCTCAGCGACCAACAGCGGCTTAGCCGCTCTTGTCAGCGCCACCAAACTGTATGCACTGACGTCCATCGCTTGTGTCCACGCGGACTTTGGAGTGTTCAACAAACCAGATGTAAAGGCCTCTTTTGGCGCGAAAGCCACGGAATGCACCAGAATGTCCAACTGTCCATCGAACAACTGTCCGCATCGTTCCATCAAAGTGTCGATGGACGTTTCGTCCTCCACGTCACATGGTTCGAAATGTAACGCCGGGGAAGGGTCCACATTCGAGGGAACTTGGAAATCACAATTTAAAATGTGATTTTGGCTTAGTGGCGATTTCGACGACACCACGACACTGGCCCCGTGAGAGAGAAGAGCTTGAGTGACCCCTGCAGCCAGAGAGTGTTTGTTCATTAGCCCCACGACGAGCGCACGCTTACCACGGAGCAACATGGACATTTTCTCAAGTGTTTTTGTGGTAGAGCGGCTGGTAGAACGATATTAGGTATAGGTTTTTGCTGGTAGAACGATATTTCAGCCAATCATTACAGACTAAAAGTGTAGGTCCCACTTCAACTAGGAATGTATGCTTGCACTTTAACTACGCTACGGTGATGCTATGTTAAATGTGTCTACGTACCGAGATCGCACTGTGGACGGCGCTGGTGGTGGAGGGGATTTCGCATTTCGAGTGTGTTTTGCCAGGTCTTGGCGAGTGAGTGGATGCGTCGGTGCAGCTGCAGGACTGTTGGGCTCGTTCTCTCCACCTAAAAGATACGCTTTCGCACGGCGAAGAGCTTCTTCCACTTCAGGGGTGGTGTCAGGCGCTCGTACTTCTTCTCGTCCATCGCTAGTCGAGATTCTTCGTATGACGCCAAGTCGTCGGCGTCCTCGCTGTCCACTTCGTTCTCCTCCGTCGCAGTAGTCGCTGATGTGCTTGCATCGTTCGACTCGCTCTTCCGTTGCTCTTCCGATTCAGGTTTCCTCGTGCCAGAGCCGTTGGCAGAAGGACCACGGAACCCAAGAAGCCATTGCTTCAATATACAGACAAACCGTTTAGTAAAAAAATGTGGAGTAGTCGAGAAACGAACCAACAACTTACGGTCCAAGACGCTTTTCTCGACGAGCTTGCACTGCTGCTGCTTTCTTGTCTGGCTAGTTGTGTCTTGTGTTCTATAGTTGCTTGATCATTTCCAGACTGCTCTTGAATTGTTTGACGGTTCTGTAGCTCAGCTTCTTCCAGGACTACTAGTGTCCTACGCATGGGGTGGTCTTCAGGTAAATCGTCAAACTTGTGTCGCATCGGAGATCGAGTCTTCATATTCCCCAGTGCTGTCAGACCGAACCGGTTGTTTGTCATCGGGTCGATCCCGTACTCGAGTAGAATCATGACGCAGTCAATACTGCCGTCCCATGCTGCTAAGTGCAGAGCTGAGTCGCCATTCTCATTCACAGCACGGAGACTGACAGCGCTTTGCAAAAGGAACCTAGCACAGTCAAAGTTCCCTTGTAAGCAGGCTGCTAGGAGTGGCGTGTTCCCAGTCTCATCCCGAGCTTCCAGATCCGCTGTAAATTCACATAAAAGCATGACTGCATCAATGTCACCCAGCTCGCACCTATGTGTGCACAGCCACAGAGCAAAGATGAGCTTTGCAAAGAGATCAGTCATTTCACAAAAGCGATTCCTACGCCAGGTGAAGCGGGGTGCCCTTCTCAGCAACATCGCGCTGGTTTGGAGAAACTCCTCTCAGAAGAATCTCTTGTAGCTTCTGAAGTTCACTTTTCCGGACTGCATCAAAGACAACTGAGCTGGTGGGAAATGGTGTCATGCTTCGGCTTTCTCCTTGAGGATCACTTGAAGGTTTTTGTACAGATGATTCAGGTTCTTCCCCTGACTGCCCTACGTTCTCAAAAAATCGATTCCAGACAGCATTGACTCGATCAGGAGAAGCAACGGGCGAGTACTGGCCATGGCGTTTTAGATCATCATCTTCTAGTGGCGAACTTTGATCCACATTTTCCGGTGCGCTTTCAATCTGATACTGGTTCACAGGGTGAGCGTAGCTGTAGTAATTTTGCAACTGCTGCTGATCGCTCCATGCTCGTTCTCGAAACTGGTTTGATCCATAGCTCGCAGTACTATCTGCTGTAGCAACGCGATTACTTTCGCTGAAATAGTGATTTGGAGCTTGTGTGGTTTCGTAAAAACCTTGGCTGTCACGCCGATCAAGACGCTTGTCGTACAGTTGCTTCTCACTCCACCTCGCTTGAAGCTGTCGGCATGACTCGATGACATTAGCATTCTCTTGCAAGCTTTGACGAAGCTTTTCTTGCATCGCTTCTTCGTCGCGGGCGTGTTCTGAGCGCTCCCTTCCAAGTTTTTCCTGAGCATTTCGAGCAATAGATTCCAATAATTCGCAGCGTGATGTTAATGCGCGGTGGGACACACGGTTCGCTTCCAGTTCTATCTCTCTGACTCCCAAACGGTTTTGTGTGTCAGAATGCAGACCCTTTTCCTGTGGCCATAACGAATTGATAGCGTTAAGTCCCGTTTCACATAGAGTGTTAGCGATAGCCTGACCTTCTTCACCTCTTCAGTGGTGGCTGCAAGTTTTGACGACATTTCATCAATTTGAGCTTGACATCGAGCTTCTCGATCGCTGGATGCCTGTGCGTAATAACATCCTCAAAACTTGTCAGTGAAACAACTCATGTCATCGAAGATCGATCAGGAAACAAGTACCTGCACACTCGAACTCAAAGCACTAATTTGTCCTCGTACATCTTCGACTAGTTGATACACCGTCTGAGCCTCAGCGGCAGTGTGGCTCGCGAGAAGTTGGAAGAGGTACGAATGCAATATCGCCAAGGCATCACGTTCTCCCCACTCCCAGGCCTAGATTCAGGAGTGTTAGGTGAGGTGCGGTAGGGAGGTGTTGCTGTACTAGAACTCGTCGGATTTGTCGTACTTTCAACACTCTGTAGAAGCTGTACACACTCCACATGATTCTCCAAAATGCTTAAGATTAGTGGAGTGCGGCCTTGCGCGTCTTCATCCTTTGTACTTGCTCCATAGGCCAACAAGCTCCGCACGACGCCCAAGTATCCGTGCTTCGCAGCAATGTGTAGTGCTGTCTCACTTTCATTGTTTTTCTGGGTAAACAACGCGTGATCACACGCATTGAGAACAAACATGACCAATTCTTCGTTTCCGGTGTGAACAACTGCATGAAGGGAGGTGTCTCCGTTACTGTCGCTTGCAGAGAGTGACGCGTTCGCTTCCACGAGGAGTTTGATGTTGTTTTCGCTCTCCCTTCGGCACGCTAAAATCAGAGGAGTAGAATTATCACGCTGTGCTCTAGCGTCCACTTTAGCTCCATAGTAAACCAGTAGTGCTGCTGCTTGCTCATTCCCCACATTACACGCAACATGCAACGGCGTAAGTCCTTCGGAATTCATAATTTGAAGGTCCATTCCAGAGTGCAGCATGATACTCATCCGCCTTGAATCTGTTTCTGACAACTCAGTAGCCGCAGCAAATGCAAATAGTTCGTCATTTGTGTAGGTTCGGGCACGTGGGGAGTTTGGGAGCGTCCACTGCGATTCCAGTGTCCGTTTGTTGTAATAGTAAGGAACGCCATCTTCAGTCACGCAGGATACCCACTCACTCTCGTCTTCCTGTGTCGCGGTTGTTCTTGCTCTCTCTGTTTGTCGTGGCGATGTCGGCAGTGGCACTTGAGCTTTTTTCTTCGAGTGCTTCAGCGGCGCCATGTGTGTCAGTGGTTTTCCCCTCAGAATCAATGCCAGTTGGTGACTCAACAATCTGTGTCGCGAGCGTCGCTGTTTGGCGTGGGGCCTCTTGAGCATGTGCCCACGACCGTCTCCTTACTGACGTATATCGTACCGGCGACAGTCCGAATCCTCCATGCTCTTCCACTGAAAGGAGACCACCGGGGCTTTCTGGAGTCCCTAGGCTTTCATCTTCTGATCTGGGGGACAACGCCATAATCGGTGTCTTATTGTCTCCGTCCTCTCCTTTGCGACTCGCCCGATCCATCTCGTAGTAGTCACTCTCAGTACCCGAAAGGTACTCCAACAGCGCAATGTCATCTTCTGTATCTTCGCCCTCATCTCTCCCCGCGACATACTCTGTCAGCACGAGTCTCTTGTTCCCACCATCTCCAACTCTGCCGCTATGCTTCGTCTGCGCCTGCATCGACGGCAAAACCGTCACTGGGATAACAGGCTCTTCGACCTGTTTCTTCTGCTTGCTCTCAGCTGTAAGGCTTGCATCTCGCAGAGTCTCCTGGTCTTCTTCTCTGCCTTCATTCTCGTCTTCAGCTCGCAACTTCTCGCCATTTGACTCCCTCGCTCTCTCTGACACAGCACGCACTCCCGTGTCTACTCGAAGCTCTTCAACCGCCTCTGGGTGTCGATTAATTCCTGGTTGGGCTCTTCGTCCTGTCCGTCTCGAACTCGTCCACTCCTGTCCACTCGTTTCCTGAGACGGGGCAGTTTCCTCTCTTGTCACGGTGGCACCGGTAGTGGTCTCTTGAGACTTCTGCTCTTGCTCTGACGGTGCGGACACTCCGTCCGCCATCTCTGCTATCCGCATACAAAGGTGCGCGACGTCCATCAACTTCAACTTCAGAGCGAATGAATCGTTGCGACTTTTGAAGATCCCAAACAAGATCATGTTCTAGGAGTGTAGCCATATGTAGACGAAAATAGATGGCTACATCGTAAATGTGGCTTTGCAGTTCGTAGAAGCAGTCACAGACTAGCGGCCATGGAGCCTCGTAGCACTGCTCTAACAAGTGCTGGTGCCTCAATGATCATGAATAAGTAAGTAATGACGTCTTGTGTTGAGTTGGTGAGCGATTTACGGCCGGTTCACCTTCATTGTCTGTTGAAACGACAGGTCCAAGATGCCGCAGACTCTGACTTTGGACCATGTTTCACCGGCGACACGGTTGCTGGAGAAGCGCCGGCAAATGTTTGAGGTCCAGGAGGCTCTAGACGCACAAAAGGAGGAGTTTGCACGCCGTGAAGACGCTTTCCATCGTCGTGAAGAGGGGCTACGGAAGAAGGACCTGGAGCTCCAGGAATCGCTCATCAAGTTTAACAAATTCTTGCAGGAGAATGAGTCCAAGCGCAACCGAGCGGTCAAACGCGCCAGTGATGAAGTCAAGCAACGTATGACCAAGGAACAGGAGGTGGCAAGACTGCAAACACAACTGACGGTGCTACAGCAGGAGAGCGATGCTCTAGGAGCTCAAGTGAGACACCATCTCAAATACACTCGCTATCTCGAGCTCGTGCAGGAAGCTGTGCCAGAAGACTATCCCGAGGTGAGCGATCTCGTGAATCGCTACCGCACCTTGCGGGAAACCAATCACGACTTGACCCGGAACCAAATCGCTCACGAAGAGGAGAGCGAAAGCAAACGGCTCGAGTTTTCAGCCTTTCAGAAGGAGCGTGCTAACGAGATTCTCACCTTTAACAATCGTATCGCTTCGTTACAGCGGGAACTTGAACGTGAGGAACTCCAGGCTGTGCGGTTGCAGCACGAGACGGATGCAATTCTTCGAGTCACGACGCAGAAAACTTTGGCTTTGGGCCAGATCATTATGGCTATTGGCAACCTTTTGCAACGATGTACCAGTGGCATTCACGGTCAAATTCTCAAGCATGTTGAAGGCAGCTATCACGCTCAAGGAAGCAGCAACCAGTCTGGATCCGATAATCATGACGGTAATGCAGTGTCTTCCGCACCGGTGACGGTCTCTGGTGCAAAAAGCAGTACCGGAATCTCAGATGCGGACGTGATCCACCACGGTCAACGTGCTGTCATTGACCTCGACGTCGTTGCCGCCTACATGATGGACTTCACGGCGATTGTTCAAGGACGGATTGATGCTCAGAGGGCACAGAAGAAGGCAGCAGCTGCCGCCGCTGCCGCTGCGTCACAGGTCCCTGGTGCAGTGATGACTGTCACTACATTGGCTGGAGATGGAGGTCACACAGGATCTGCACCGTCGGTAGCAGGTGGCTCAACGGCTACTATTCACGGAATTAAATAAGGAGGTTGCTGCAACTAGGAGAAAGCATCAAGAAGCAATGCAATGGTAGCCCAATGTATCGAGTGAGGGAGTGCGCAAACGCAAAAAGTTCATACTTTGAAGTATACGCATGTCAACGATCTCGTTAGCCAGCGTTCGATTTGGTTTGTTCGACAGTAGTATGTATACTATGGGATACTGTGAGTAGAAACTTATCTGAAGCTTCAGTGACTACCAGCATTAGTCTCCACGTGAACAATATTGTGGAACTCTTTCCAAAAGCACTGCGAATTTGTTCTTCAGCACTCTGATGAGTGTCAGGTGGATGGGGTTGGAAAAGCTACGGCCCTCCACCGTGTAAAATTCGGTGATCCTACTAAATTATCTGAGCTAACACCCAGCCAGCGAGTTGGATTAACGTCCATATACTTTAGTTGTCGACGAAAATCCACATAACTAGTCTTGGCCAATGAACAGACTGTTATTTGCATTCGGCAGCAGGAGACGGCGCTAATGACTGCGCCGTGATTCTGCTCGAGTACAGGACCGTACAGCACTGGGTGTCGCTGTGGCAAGGTTCAAGGTACGAGCAGCCCCTGATCAAGAAGTTCAAGGTCGGCAGGGCTGACCGACTCCAAGTTTATGCAGTTTGAGTGATTGCGGTGGTGATTATGAAGTCAGCTGATTACGGGGTTGTTTATGAAGTTGCTTGTTGACGCGGCACAAGGGCTCCGGTACTTCGGTAGGAGCCACTGGAGTCTTACATGTGGCAGAATCAGTTGTCAGGACCTTTGTTTTCATTTGCTCATTAATAAATTTGCTTCCTCGCAAACAAGTCCGGATGTCGCGATATAAAGACCTTGCAGATTCGACAAATTGCTTAAAGAACCACTAATGCACCGCATACGCGTTGTTCTGAGGCACGATGATCGGCATCAGGATTAACGGGTAGCAACCATAACGTAGCGAAGTACAGACTGAACATCATTGATATACCAACGTGTCAAACTATGGTTCTAAGTAACACGTGACTTTCAACTGTACAAGCGTAGCATGGTTTGTACATATTGCAAAAATCTGAGTAGAATTTGACACGTGGGAACAGCTGTCGAAAACAAGAAGGTGAGGGAGCATTTTGTGAACCACGACTCGTGAAGCACAACTCAATTTTCCTCAGGGAGAATCCGAAAAGCTGCACACAACGAGCCGGCAGCTTGTTTACATTGAGCCAGTTCTTCGCTACGTTACCGCCGCTCTTCTTCGGGATAGAAACATGGATGTGCTTGACGGATCAAAAGATTGCGTGGCATTTCAATTAATTTGTCATGCTGAGTTTTGCTAACAATTAGGTCAGCCCAACCGAACCAACAGAATTTGAAATTGCTGTGTGCTTTCAAAGCTAAGACTGCTGCTGCTCGCTACTATCGATCCTTGTGAAGATAGCGCCAAGCGCGTCCACTTCATCAGCGGCGCGACCATGAAAGCCGCTCAGCTGAAATCCGTCGGGGGCGTACATCGTAGCATTTTGATCCGTCGGAGTGCCGCCCTCGACCGATCGGTCCTTGTTAGTCGTAAACTTCAGGTAGAAGATGCGTGTCCTCCCGTCTTTCTTGCCCCAGTGCGCTTCCATAGATGTAATGTACTCGCCCGACTCCAGAGCCAACTCATTCGGGTCCCCACCAGTGCCTCCATGAGCGAGCATACTCTCGGTTGGATCCGACACCGACAAAGTCACCCCATCAACACGGTCACCGGCGCGGATAGTGATAGAACTAACCGTTTGTCCGGCAGCGGCCAAAGCGACATCCGTGAAATGGCTGCCGTGCGGACCGCCGACGGCGTTACTCAGATGCAGGTCTGGGTTCAGAGTCCACGAGTACGTCGATGCGATAGGCGGGTGGTCCGACAGCGGCTTGCCATCACTACCCATGAATGCCGCGTTCTCGTTGCTCCAGTTGTCCAGAGTGAGTGTGATGTAGTTGTTGCCGCGGTACATGATCTTGTCCACGACTTCGCACTCGTTCGTCATGTTTTCCGTCTCGCACTTGATCGCCTCAGCGCCCTTTTCAGGGGGACACCTTTGCGAATGGATTCCACCCACCCATCCGTAAGGTTTTGTCCCTCGATAAACTCTCGGATTGTATCGAGTTCACGGGTGTATCTCGTGTTGGTGTCGCCCATAACGATCACAGCGTTGTCGGCCGAGTTGGCAGTGATGAAGTAACTCACTTGCGCCAAGTTCGATGCGCGTGCTTTTTGATCGGCATCAGTGACGCCTGCGTCTGTGTGCAGGTTGTACACGTCAATGGTGACACCATCAGCTAGTTGAATCTCGACGAATGTGAATCCCTTTGGTGTCATGCAGTCGGCACTATCAAAATTGCTGCACTCATCCCACTTGATGCGCTCGAGGTTGGTGATGTTGGTGAACGGGTAGTGCGAGAGTGTGTTGAGTCCGCTTCCGAAAGGCACCCCGCCACTGGTCGGTGTGCGATGCTCGTGCTTGTTCTCCGAGTAGAGTTCAGCGTGGTAATTGAAATCTTCTTGCACGTTCACGATGTCCCAGTCGCCAATGCGCTTGCCCATGTCAACGCTGTAGGTGGATGGGTCGCCGCTTGAAATCAGTGCTGGAAGGCCGGCGACGTTGTAGCACATGACGCTGAAAGTGTTGGCTTGTGCCATGACTTGAGACCGCCTTGAACCTTAGATCCAGAGCGCTTGAGTTGTGCTTTGCACCGGTGTGCGAGTTGGAGAATGAACGAGATCGTAACGACGCCGGCTGGTGTGGGTTGTTGTCAATGCTCTACAGTAACACCAGCAGTATGGAACGTGGATGTGACTTTCACCCGTTTGCGATGCTGTACCGCTAAACGCGAGCATCACCATCGGTTCGATTGTAGGACAGCAAAGACTACGTTGAGATCGGCTGGGGAATGTGTACTATGCCCACAGCTGGGGATCGGGTGCAGATGTGTCACGAGTTCGGGAGTAGGTTCGCGATGTGTACGTGGAACATAATGCAGGTGATCGATAAGGCGACAGCGACGTGCCCGTCCGGTAGGACCCTGAAGGTGTGCGAGTTTCTGTTGGACGGACTTAGGTTGCCAAGTTATCGCCGTGCCACGAATCCATCGCATGGATGGAGATCGCAAAGTGCATCCTTTTAAAAGAAAGATTGTGTTTTTTATCGACGACGATATCCTCGCCAGCTTCTGTAGCAATATCCTCCCCACTACAGCAGCAAAAACACGGCGACCACTAGATTTCTTCGCCTGGGCAATCGCACATCGTTGTACTGTAGGTTTATCGTCTGTCCCCACGACGCTTTTCCCGTTCGAGCTAGAACTGGCGATAGTATCGCGCTGCGATACACTCACTGTGAGTGCGCTGTGCTTCAACACACACATGAGCATCCGAAGATTAGTCCCGCATTCTACGGAGCAAAGTCAACTATCCCACATGTTATCAGCGAAGTCCCGCACTACGGTTTACGTGCACTGACTCAGTCAGTGCTGAGGTCACCTTAACTGACTGAGAGTGCAGATCTTCTGCAATTGGTGCAAGATGTCTTGTCGGTGCCATGTCTAATGGTGGTGGTGTCCTGAAACCAACTACGAAGCTAACGTAAGGAAAACAGGGTGCGTATTGATTCGTCTGCAGGTGATCAAATGGGAGCTACGGTGCTGTCCTCTCACGCGAGCCTTGACTAGCTGCTTGTCATTAACAGTAAGTCAGGCATTGCGACGCACAACGCGTACACAGTAGTTTGAAGTACAATCACATACTTGTGATGAAAACGTATGCACGTGGTGAATGATTCATCACATGGTATTGAAGATTAATCTAATCACTCTTAAAGATGTTGCGTCTTGAGGTGCACTCTGCGTTTCATCAACCTTCGAGCTCGTTGCCCTCGACGACTTCTGAAATTGCAAAACACCTCAAGTGGCTTCCTTTTATTGACTAAGAATGTTACGAGTTTGCTTTCAGGAGCGCCGCATTGTGGAGTCTACCTTTGAGTGCTAGTGTGCTTCGATGTACAATCGCTTTATCCGAAGATCGGACACGCAATCTGGCAGAACTCCTGCAAATGTTGACGTTTGCAAAATAAAAGTATATTATATTAATGATGTTTCAAAGGACCTACCAAACGTCATTGGCGAGGCAGCTCTGACGCGCCTTCGTCACTTTAAGTCATTTTGTTGAGGTAGTTTCGAAAACTCGTTAAGGTAGTCTCCAAGTCATGGGTGTCCAGAACTTGTGGGTGTTGTTGGCGCCTGTAGGGCGGCAGATCGAGATCGAGTCGCTGGCGGGGCAAGTGCTGGCTGTGGACGCGAGTATCTGGCTCACGCAGTTCGTCAAGGCCATGCGCGACGACGAGGGCAACATGATCCGCAATGCCCATTTATTGGGTACACTCCATCGGGTGTCCAAACTACTTTTCTATGGGGTGCGCCCAGTGTTCGTGTTCGACGGGCAGACGCCTGAGATTAAGAAACGCACTACGGCTAGACGCAGGAAGAGACAGGAGCAGCAAACTGCCAATCTACGACACACAGCACAGCGCATTCTACTGAACAGACTCAAACAGCACAGACAAGAGGTAGGGCGAGGTAGAACGAGGGTAGAATACGGTAGAGTGGAGGTAGAGTAAGGTAGAACGATATTAACTGGGTCATATGTGGATGTTTGATGCAGTTGAAGAAGAACAATGGAGCACCGGCACCAGCTATTGAGGCAGGGGTGACACTACCAGAAGCTTCTAGAGACAAGAACGAGGATCAAGAGTCTATTGACAAGGAGGATGGAAGTACCGAGAGTATTGTTGATGTTACAGTGGAGTCTGATGCTGAAGAGCAAAAGGAGGAGAAAGAGGAGGAACAAGTGTGGGGAGCAGCAGAAGAAGATGAGGAAGACGAGCATTTAACTATCGACGACGTCGACTTGGACACGTCGAGACTGAACAAGATCGACCTGCACGCAGTTTTCTCCTTGCCGCCGCATCTACAGAAGGATATGATCCAGAAGATCATGCGTGACCGGCGTCAAGAGGTGAGGGACCAGTTCATTCCGCTGGCTGGCAACCCTGAGGCGTATTCGCACACCCAAATCTCAGCTTTTCTGCAAACCAGCGCACTCAATCGACGGATTGAAGCGGCCAAGCGACAGAAGAAGGACGAAGAGATGGAGGAGCAGGGGGCGCTGGTCTGGGTCATAGTCATCGTATCGACTCAAACAGCAGACGTTTTTATATTTATGAAAAAGGTTCCGAGCGTAAGGAATCCGAGGCTAAAGACGACGAGGAGGAGGATGTGGTGTCGGAGGTCGAACGATACGATAAGGCAGAACGCGAATCAGTCACGGCGTCTACATTATTGGACAAGACGAATGGCACGCAGAATGCTCGTGCTGATGCTTTCAAGGGAATGGAGAGGCAACCACTATCCAGTTTTAAACAAGGTCAGGCAGGATTTGTTCCTGATGCTGCAGCAAGCGCCGTCACTGCTGCATGGGTTGCTCGGCATCAAGCTCGTACCAAGCAAGAGCCACTACTTGCAATCGAAAAACTTCGACTGGATCGACTCAAGAAAGAAGAGCCGCCTTCCTCGGTTAATACTGCGCCAGTTGATGATTTGATGAAAAACCCTGTCCGTGATGTCAGCGTTTCACTAAAACTCAACGACATCGACCCAGGGGAGATGACAAAATTTAAGAAGATGTTTCCAATGTCTATCGTGGAGCCTGCACTTGCTACACCGGACGAAATCGAGAAAGGTGATGACGATGATGATGATGATGTTGATTGGGAAGAGGTGGCTGCACCAGTAATGAGCTCTCCATCTCAGCCCAAAGGTGTTGCTCATATATCAACAAAGGAGATTGAACTGGCCGTGGAATCGACAGTGTTATCCACGAAGATGCGTGCATCAAGCCCAAAACACACTGAGCACGAAAATGGAAAAGATGGCAGCGATGATGAGGTGGATTGGGAAGATGTTCAAGATGAAACCACATCTAATGAGCCGTCTAATGGTGCTGCAGTGGGATCTGTTGTCTCAGTTAACGGGGAAGCAGAAAAGATGTCGAATGTACAAACGATTAATGAAGAGGGAAAGGACGACGAAGACGTTGAAGACACAGAAGAATTGTTTTTGACGCTGAAGAACGAAATGGAAGATGCCAAGGCGCACGAAGATCTTGACCTACTGAAAGACGAAGCCTTACTGTCCGCTATGACGACTGCATCTAACCTCACGTAAGTTTATTGCTGAAGTTATGTCGATAGATGGTACAACCGATGTTATCGCTAATATGAAAACTTGTTTGTGTTTGTGTAGGCAATGGGCAGCTGGTGCTGTTCGAAGGGCGCTGGAGGCGCATACGCAGCAGCATGGCGGTAGGTTAGGAACTTACAAATCCCCACCAGCAGCGTCCACAATGGGGGTTACTTCCGTCGATAAGGCTGGCACTGCTGAGGCCCCGGTTGAGTTGTCAGATGACGAAGATGAAGCTAAGGCACCACCACCAGAGAGCACGAGCGCTGATGTCGCTGTCATAGATGAGGAAGATGACCGTCAGATGGATTCCACAATGGGCATCGAAATGAATGACAGTAATGAGAAGTTGCAAGCTGCGCTGGCTGTTTCGATTGCTAGCGAGCAAGAAGAAGAAGATGGCGGTTCTCGCGTTCGTTACCTCCAATACACACAGTCTGTTAAGTCTCCCTCGACTGGGACTGATAGCGTGCAGCAAGAAATGGATGAAATCACGCTACGACAGGAGCAACTTGAGTTGAAAAAACTTCGTAACCGGCAATTGCGCGATACAGAGGGGATTACGGACGAGATGGTTGCAGAGGTGATGGCACTGCTGCGACTATTTGGTGTGCCGTTCCTTGTGAGTCCTATGGAAGCTGAGGCTCAATGTGCTGCGCTGGAACAACTCGGACTAGTTGACGGTGTGATCACGGACGATAGCGATATTTTCCCATTTGGTGGCCAGCGTGTGTACAAGAACATCTTTCATCACCAGAAATTTGTCGAAGCCTTTTTGGCTCGCGACATTGAGCGAGAGTTGGGGTTTTCACGTGAGCAGGTGATAGCCTTGGCACTTCTTCTTGGCAGTGACTACACTGACGGCGTGGGGGATTGGGATTGTGAATGCTACTGAGATTGCTGCTGCCTACCCGGGTATTGACGGCCTACGTGAGTTTAAGGAGTGGGTGCAAGCATTTGATGTAGCTGAAGAGGCCAATCGTATTGCCTCGCAAAAGAAGAAGAAGAAAAAGCCGGCTAAAAGCAAGGATAATGGCGCGTCAGAAGAAGACGAGGATGATGACGACAGTGATAGTGAGTCGGTTCGAGAGCGCTTTCAACGTTCGCATGCGAGTGTGCGGCGAAAATGGGAACTCGGTGATGAGTTCCCAAGCAAGCATGTGGTGCAGGCGTACATGAGACCCCAAGTTGACCGTTCTGAGGCCCGCTTTTCCTGGAGCGCACCGGATTTGGCTGCGTTGCGCAACTATTGTACCAATGCCTTCGGATGGGACCAACAGAAGTGTGATGGTGTGCTTCAGCCCCTTGAGGAGAAGGCCAAGGCAGCAGCAGTATCGGGTGGTAGGCATGTGCAGACCCGGTTGGATCGGTTCTTTACGAGCTACGATGATCAAGTGCACTATGCCCAGATCAAGAGCAAGCGACTACGATCCGCCGTCAATCAGCGGACTGGCAACAAGACTGCACTGAGTAAGAAGCAGCGCAAGTAAGTGGTGCATTATTGATGGCAAATTTTGTAGCACTACTATTGAATGGAATCTTGGTGATTCTTGTGCCTGTCTGTGTAGTGTGTGAATCTGCCACGAGGTGGCACTGATCTAACCAAGATGTCTGCATAGATGAGTTCTAGTCACTGTTGCGATCCCTATTGAATACCTCGAGGTGACACTGCTCACCAAATGCAACACTGCCGATTAGTTCAAGTGCCACCTGTCGGGTACCGAGAGATCACCTCAACCGGTTGAATGCGAGCAGCTTTTCTCAATGACAGCCCAGTCGCCAATCTTTTGTCTACAGCTCAACCGGTTCGCTCGCTCTCCAAGTCACCTTGTAGCTAAACCATGCTCCGTTCATTGGCAGAGAACTCGTTCAGCGTGTTGAGTCTCAACGTAGCTGGTTTGCCCGAACTTCTGTCGAGTGGCAATCCGGCAGAAAACAGCGTCGAGATGGGGAGGCGCATTAGCAATTGGGATGTCGTGAACGTTCAAGAAGATTTCAATTATCACGCCTACGTCTACTCGGAGAACACCAACTTGTACCGCACAGCGACAAGTGGCGGCATTCCGTTCGGCGACGGTCTCAACACGCTGTCGAACTTCTCGTTCAGCAATATCACGGACTTGACACGCACCAAGTGGAGCACCTGCAGTACGTTCGACGGGGCCGACTGCCTCACTCCCAAGGGCTTCACGTTCTTGGCGATTCAACTGGCTGACGGCGTCACATTCGACCTGTACAATCTTCATGCGGACGCCGGTGTCACTGACGCGGACGAAGTCGCTCGGGCGGCAAACCTCCAACAACTGAGCGACTACATCACTGCCAATTCGGCCGGTAACGCCGTGATTGTCATGGGGGACACCAACACTCGCTATACGCGTTCAGCCGACACCATTCGGGAGTTCGTCGAAGGTCTCGAACTCATTGATGGCTGGGTGCAATACGTTCGCAACGGGGTGTACCCTACGAAGGGAGCTGATGCAATTGTGTGCGATCAAAGCAACATGACCAACACTTGTGAAGTCGTCGACAAGATCATGTTTCGTGGTAATAACTACATCACGCTGAATCTCGACAAGTGGAGTAACGAGAATGCCGCGTTCTTAGATGATAGTGGAGCGATGCTGTCGGACCATCCGCCTATTGCATCCACTTTTTCATGGACTTTGAATGAGGATATTCGGCTGAGTAGTGCAGTCGGTGGACCCCATGGAGACCATTTCACAGACGTTGCATCGGCAGCCGGTGGACAGACGGTCAAGTCGATTACGATCCGTTCCGGTTCACGTGTTGATGCTGTGAGTTTGGCGGTCTCTGCTCCAACAGCCACGACTTTCTCTCATGGTGGCACTGGTGGCACAGCAAAAACGTTGACGCTTTCGTCTGGTGAGTACATCACATCGGTAGAAGCGCATTGGGGCAAGTACAACAGCCACACCCGCATTTTCTACCTCAAGTTCACGACCAGTCTAGGTAACACGCTTTCAGGAGGGACCACGACCAGTGAGAGCGCTACGGTGTATGCTCCCGACGGCTTCCAACTCAGCGCCTTCCATGGACGGGATGGCGACGAGATCGATGCGTTGGGGGCAATCTGGACCAAGATTGCATAAGTTGCAGAAGATTTTAATGGGCAGTGCGCTCTCAGTCACTAATGAGATGGATGAGGTCATGTGACTGTGTCAGTGCACGTATACGAGGGACTTCGTTAGTAACATGTGGGGAAGTTGATTTCGCACCGCAGAATGCGGGACTAATCTTTGGATGTTCATGTGTGAGTTGAAGATCATCACACTCACAATGAGTGTTGTAGCTCGGACGGGACGATAAAGTTAAAACCTACCAGTAGTATGATATGCCATGCGATGAAAACATGTTTTTGCTTGTGGAGGCACAATAGTGCTACGGAAGCTGGCGAAGATAAAGCACGACGATTTCAGTTGATGTACTTTGTAATCTCCAAGCGTGTGATGGATTCGTGGCACGACAATAACTTGGCAGCATAAGTCCGACCAACAAAACTCTCACACCTTCTGAGCGGTACGGGCACGTCGCCGTCGCCTCATCGACCATCTGCGGTAATATGCTCATCGCGGACCTTCTCTCAAGGTTGTGACACGATCTGTTTCCGATCTCCAGCTGTATATCCAGTATATACATGCCTCGGTCAACAGGTGGAGCCGGCTTGACATAGAAAAGGTGAAGGCCACATCCACGTTCCATACTGCTGGTGTTACTGTAGAGCATTGACAACAGCCCACACTAGCCGGCGTCGTTACGATCTCGTTCATTTTCCAACTCGCACACCGGTGCAAAGCACAACTCAAGCGCTCTGGATCTAAGGTTCAAGGCGGTCTCAAGTCATGGCACAAGCCAACACTTTCAGCGTCATGTGCTACAACGTCGCCGGCCTTCCAGCACTGATTTCAAGCGGCGACCCATCCACCTACAGCGTTGACATGGGCAAGCGCATTGGCGACTGGGACATCGTGAACGTGCAAGAAGATTTCAATTACCACGCTGAACTCTACTCGGAGAACAAGCACGAGCATCGCACACCGACCAGTGGCGGGGTGCCTTTCGGAAGCGGACTCAACACACTCTCGCACTACCCGTTCACCAACATCACCAACCTCGAGCGCATCAAGTGGGATGAGTGCAGCAATTTTGATAGTGCCGACTGCATGACACCAAAGGGATTCACATTCGTCGAGATTCAACTAGCTGATGGTGTCACCATTGACGTGTACAACCTGCACACAGACGCAGGCGTCACTGATGCCGATCAAAAAGCACGCGCATCGAACTTGGCGCAAGTGAGTTACTTCATCACTGCCAACTCGGCCGACAACGCTGTGATCGTTATGGGCGACACCAACACGAGATACACCCGTGAACTCGATACAATCCGAGAGTTTATCGAGGGACAAAACCTTACGGATGGGTGGGTGGAATCCATTCGCAAAGGTGTCCCCCTGAAAAGGGCGCTGAGGCGATCAAGTGCGAGACGGAAAACATGACGAACGAGTGCGAAGTCGTGGACAAGATCATGTACCGCGGCAACAACTACATCACACTCACTCTGGACAACTGGAGCAACGAGAACGCGGCATTCATGGGTAGTGATGGCAAGCCGCTGTCGGACCACCCGCCTATCGCATCGACGTACTCGTGGACTCTGAACCCAGACCTGCATCTGAGTAACGCCGTCGGCGGTCCGCACGGCAGCCATTTCACGGATGTCGCTTTGGCCGCTGCCGGACAAACGGTTAGTTCTATCACTATCCGCGCCGGTGACCGTGTTGATGGGGTGACTTTGTCGGTGTCGGATCCAACCGAGAGTATGCTCGCTCATGGAGGCACTGGTGGGGACCCGAATGAGTTGGCTCTGGAGTCGGGCGAGTACATTACATCTATGGAAGCGCACTGGGGCAAGAAAGACGGGAGGACACGCATCTTCTACCTGAAGTTTACGACTAACAAGGACCGATCGGTCGAGGGCGGCACTCCGACGGATCAAAATGCTACGATGTACGCCCCCGACGGATTTCAGCTGAGCGGCTTTCATGGTCGCGCCGCTGATGAAGTGGACGCGCTTGGCGCTATCTTCACAAGGATCGATAGTAGCGAGCAGCAGCAGCATGAACAGTTAATAGCCGCACGGCAATATGGAATTTTAAACAGTGCTTGCTGTTGAGTTTACGTCGTTGTTCAGCAAGAAACTATTTTATCGTAAACATGAAAAGCAGCTCGATAGCGCGCAAATTTATTGTCCGTCCAAGTTTCTATCTCGAAGAAGAGCGGCGGTAACTGGCTCAATGTAAACAAGCTGCCAGCTCATTGTGCACAACTTGTCGGGTACGCCTAGAGGAAAAAAGAGTTGTGCTTCACGAGCCGTGGTTCACAACATGATCCCTCGCCTTCGTGGCAACATCAAAATTTGACAGCCGTCCTCACGTGATGAAATTTTGCTCAATTTTTTGACGATGCATGCAAACAATGCTACGCTTGTACAGTTGAAAGTCACATTTAAGTTGAAGGCATTACCTTAAGCCATAGTTTGATCCGTTGGTAAATACTGTAGTACTACGCTATGTTTGCTACTCGTTAGCCCTGATGCCGGACAATGTGCCTCAGAACAACGCGTATGCGGCATTGGTTATGCTTTGGGTAATTCATCGAATCTGTGGCGTATCTGAGGTTGGTCTTCATATTCCCAGTGCTGTCAGATCAACCTGTTTGTTGTCTGGGTGATCCTGTACTCGAGCAGAATCACGGCGAAGTCATTAGCGCTGCCGAAGCCTGTTCATTGGCCAAGACTAGTTGTGTGGATTTTCGTCGGCAACTAAAGTATATGGACGTTGAATCAAATTCGCTGGCTCAGATAATTTAGGAGAATCACCGAATTCCAGACGGTGGGGGATCATAGCTTTCCCAACCCCATCCACCTGACACTCATCAGAGTGCTGAAGAACAAATTGGCAGTGCTTTTGGAAAGAGTTCTGCAATATTGTTCACGTAGAGACTAATGCCAGTAGGGAAGTATTTTGCTACCGAATTCCTCGAAAAGCTGTACCCCACTTTTTCATCTAAAAGCTGTACCCCACACACAAAATTCCTATACTAAGTGATGGGCATCTTTTTTCTTGTTTCGTCTAAGGGTTGTACCCCTCATATTGCTTTGACCAATAGAAACCAATGCCACCTGACCTTATTCCGTGTGGCCTCAAACAAGATCGTACAGAATGGTAAGCGTACTGCTCCTATGTGCCTTGACCCACCAGCTAACTGAGTGTCGTGCCATGTAGGAAAACGAGTATACGTTAATACCGGCAGTCGATGTTGTTCGTTGTGATGAAGGCAGCAACGGTCGTAGTTGCGAGTACCACGAAATATGTGGCCAGTATCTAAAGGTTGACGACGTGCTTCTATTTCGTTCGGAGGTAGTTAGTGTGACAGAGGAGGATCTGCATTTAAAACGCTCATTAACAGATTCGACGAACTCGCGCCGAAGTTGTTGCACGTGACCGCTCAACATTTAACAGACGCGTGTTGGTCGACGAATACTGAGGCGATGACGACGGAGGGACGGGTACATCCAGCTCCACATCGCCGACCGATTACCTCCATGGAAGTTTGAGTCGATCGACAGAGCCCTTGCAATCACGTGATCCGTCGTAACTGCAATATCCTCCTGACGACGCGGTCGAATCCAAGCCGCGACCTCAACCCCCAGGTTTGGTGCTGCACGAGGGCGTCCAAGATTTAATGACCGCGCGCGAGGGTTTTTTCTCGCCGCCTCCTACTTGCTTGTTTAGCCCTCCATAAGCGAATTTGAGATGGTCCGACGTTTCTTCGCCGTGCTGTCCCTTTCACAGCGCTCCTTTCGGCCTCCAGGACGATGGCAAGCTTGTCTTTCACGGTTAGTCTGGTGTCTTTCCTCGGCATTGCTGAATTACTTAGTTTGGCGCCTATTCCGAACTGCGCGTCAGTTTTCCCCATAGAGCTCACAAATCAATCAAACGAAAATGAGTTTCATTGAAAAGTTGTACCCTTCAACGAGTTTTTCAAGGGGTACAGCTAATTGAGGAATTCGGTAGTTCAGTGGCATCGAGCCGAAGTTTATGATACGCAGAGTACTATACTGTATCTCATACAACATCTTTAGGGATGAGCAAATTGATCTTCAATACCATGTGATGAATGTTTCACCACGTACATGATTGCTACATTTTCATCACAACTATGTGATTGCACTTCAAATTACTGTCTACGCGTTGTTGCTTGACCGTGGCGTGATGCTCGACGTACTGTTATAGTCCGGTTACTTCGCGTGAGAGAACAGCACCCTAGCTCCCATTTGATCACCTGCAGATGAATCCACCCGCACGATTGCTGTCCTTAGCTCCGTCATGGGTTTCAGCGCTACACCACCTATAGAACGAAACAAACCTGGCAGCCCAAGTCCGACCAAGACAACCTGCACCAACCTGCACACATGCTTCGCGGTTCGGGCACTCGCCGGTCGCCTTGTCGGCCACCTGCATTATGTTCCACGTACACATCGCGAACCTACTCCCGAAGTCGTGACACGATCTGCACTCGATCCCCAGCTGTGGGCACATGCCCCGGCCGAGCTCGAGTCAGTCTTCTCAATCGAACCGATTATGATGCTTGCATTTAGCGGTACAGCATCGAAAAAGGTGTAAGTCACATCCACGTTCCATACTGCTGGTGTTACTGTAGAGCATTGACAACAGCCCACACCAGCCGGCGTCGTTACGATCTCGTTCATTTTCCAACTCGCACACCGGTGCAAAGCACAACTCAAGCGCTCTGGATCTAAGGTTCAAGGCGGTCTCAAGTCATGGCACAAGCCAACACTTTCAGCGTCATGTGCTACAACGTCGCCGGCCTTCCAGCACTGATTTCAAGCGGCGACCCATCCACCTACAGCGTTGACATGGGCAAGCGCATTGGCGACTGGGACATCGTGAACGTGCAAGAAGATTTCAATTACCACGCTGAACTCTACTCGGAGAACAAGCACGAGCATCGCACACCGACCAGTGGCGGGGTGCCTTTCGGAAGCGGACTCAACACACTCTCGCACTACCCGTTCACCAACATCACCAACCTCGAGCGCATCAAGTGGGATGAGTGCAGCAATTTTGATAGTGCCGACTGCATGACACCAAAGGGATTCACATTCGTCGAGATTCAACTAGCTGATGGTGTCACCATTGACGTGTACAACCTGCACACAGACGCAGGCGTCACTGATGCCGATCAAAAAGCACGCGCATCGAACTTGGCGCAAGTGAGTTACTTCATCACTGCCAACTCGGCCGACAACGCTGTGATCGTTATGGGCGACACCAACACGAGATACACCCGTGAACTCGATACAATCCGAGAGTTTATCGAGGGACAAAACCTTACGGATGGGTGGGTGGAATCCATTCGCAAAGGTGTCCCCCTGAAAAGGGCGCTGAGGCGATCAAGTGCGAGACGGAAAACATGACGAACGAGTGCGAAGTCGTGGACAAGATCATGTACCGCGGCAACAACTACATCACACTCACTCTGGACAACTGGAGCAACGAGAACGCGGCATTCATGGGTAGTGATGGCAAGCCGCTGTCGGACGACCCGCCTATCGCATCGACGTACTCGTGGACTCTGAACCCAGACCTGCATCTGAGTAACGCCGTCGGCGGTCCGCACGGCAGCCATTTCACGGATGTCGCTTTGGCCGCTGCCGGACAAACGGTTAGTTCTATCACTATCCGCGCCGGCAAGCGTGTTGATGGGGTGACTTTGTCGGTGTCGGATCCAACCGAGAGTATGCTCGCTCATGGAGGCACTGGTGGGGACCCGAATGAGTTGGCTCTGGAGTCGGGCGAGTACATTACATCTATGGAAGCGCACTGGGGCAAGAAAGACGGGAGGACACGCATCTTCTACCTGAAGTTTACGACTAACAAGGACCGATCGGTCGAGGGCGGCACTCCGACGGATCAAAGTGCTACGATGTACGCCCCCGACGGATTTCAGCTGAGCGGCTTTCATGGTCGCGCCGCTGATGAAGTGGACGCGCTTGGCGCTATCTTCACAAGGATCGATAGTAGCGAGCAGCAGCAGCAGCAACAACAGCAATAGTCTTAGTTTTAAAAATCTCAACTTTTGTTAAGCTTGCCTTAGGGCTGGTAAAACTCAACATGAGAAGTTAGTTGAACGGCCACGCAAACTTTTGGTCCGTCACGCACATCCGTGTTTCTATCCCGAAGAAGAGCGGCGATAATGTGGTGTAGAACTGGCGCGGTATCAACTTTCGGCTCGACAAGCTGTCGGCTCATCGTGCACAGCTTTTTTCGGTCAGGGTAGTTGTACCATGAGTCATGGTGTGTCTTGGCGAGGCTAAATTTTCGATAGTAGTCGTCCTCACGAGATGAATTTTTGCTCAATCGGGGGCTTGTACAGTTGAAATTCACGTGCAGTTGCGACTGCTTTAGTTGAAGACTTTAAGTTGAAGATAGTCGACAATTGAAGACTTAAGTCTAGGCGTGTCCTAAACAACGATTACGGACGCCCCACAATCGAGCTCACACTGATTCAATGGCATAGAAATGGTGCTCAGGCTCTACCGTAGGCGTGTCCTAATCAACGATTACAGACGTCCCATGTCGATGCCACACCACTGTACGCGTCAATGCTGATGATGAACAATATGACGAAGCTCTTCTTCGAATTCAGGGCGGTGTCAGCAGTTCTCGTCCAAAACCAGACACTGGTCTGCCAGAAATGGTTACACGTAGCATTAGCCTAGAATGTTCATGGTCCGATAAGTAAAAGTGCAACCATACATTCCTTATGATGCAGTTGAAGTATTCATGGCTTCAATCGTTTTTGACAGGTTTAACGGCTCATAATCAATTTCTGATAATTATATCGACCAATCACATCGCATGTATCTTTTCAACCAATCGCAGCTCGTTTCCGTAAATAAGTCCACCAATCAGATATTTTATTTTAAAAAAAAAACGGCGGAAGGAACCATCCAAAGTCTGTGCCTCGCTATGGCGTCTCCGTCCAGCCCCTGCTCCAGCGCAAGCCCTCGACGCGCTCCATGGCGTCCGACTCCGTCAACATCAGCTCCAAACTGCGGCGCAACTCGCTCGTGAGCGACGTGGAGGACATGAATCTACTGCGGGAGAAGCTCAATCGCATCGCCGTGGGACGCCACCATAGTGAAACCAAGTGTTTTAAAGTGTCGACCATTGAAGAGCCGACTCGACCGGAACATTTCAAGGTTTTCCCTTTGTTGACGTCTGACCGCCCCAATACTCCGCCCAGTTCCCTCAACCAAGAGACGTGTTACGTAAACAATTGCGACTGAAACAGAGAGCTACGAGTTCTTGTAGAGAGGAGGACACTCTGGACCAGATGGTGAGTGTGGACGATATGGAGATCAGTGCTATGGACGGGACAGAAGAGGACAATCACGCAGTCCATTCGCCCCCAAGAGGACGTGGACGTCAAGCTAAATTGTCCATCCCGGGACATTTGAGGGTCCTCTCGCCTTTCAGTGTACTGAACAAGTACCCGGAGGGCCTGAGGAAGAGGAAGTCTGTCCATGTGGACGATGGACATGACGGTGCGGAGGACAGAGTGAGTCTGAAAAGACGTCGAGTCAGATCAACATCTTGGCGAACTCGACGAGTGTCCACCGACTGCCGAGGAGCAGCAGTGCGACAGGAGACATGTGCCAAGCTTTTGCAGCTCAAACACTGGATCAGGACCACGACATGGAAGAGTGTGTGACTCGACCGCAGTCGCCGCAGATCCCGCTCTTCGCGGGGGCTATTAAGAACAAACATGATCGACTTTCAGCAACATGTTCTTGAACGGACAGAGCAGAGCAGAGATCCCTCCCCTCCTGCTTGACGTATACCGGGCTGGCTAGCTAGCTATGCCGTGCAAGCTGTTGCTATTAGACTAGCTGGTTTACCAACACGGCCACTTGTCACGTAGTGTCAATGGAGTGATCCTTCTGGTTGTTGGATACTGCAGGGAGGGAGAGCTACATCAACAATTCGACTGCCGGCAATACGGCATAGCGCGCGGCCCGCAGAGAGTACGGCAAGGATGCCTGTGCAGGGTATCTTTGGGAAAATTGGGAGGAGACAGATATCATCCAGCATTGTGCATGTATACCCCTCCATCCACCCTCTACGTCGTCATCATTTCGTTCGTAGTTGGGGGAAAGATGAACTTTGAGTCAAATGATGTTTGGATGCCACTAGCTTTGTGCCAGCGATTTTGCTGGCTTTTTCCGGCAAGTATGTTGCTTCACGACAGGCTCGAAGCTCGAACTTTTTCAAAGAAGAGTTGATTGCTTGGCAAAGCTAACATACTTGCAAGCATACTTGCAAGTATTCTTGCGAAGCCCGAGAAAGATGGACAATCTCGGGCTTCATAAACTGCATGTAAATGGATAGCGTAGGTGTTCACACGAAATACCCTGCAGCATTAATATCGTCCCTCCCTACAGTTAAAGTTTCGTGGTCTAATCGTTTTGGACGCTAGGCTTCCTCGTTGACTCCAAAAGATATTACTAGTAGACTGCAATTCAGCGCCTTCTCCCGTTGAAGCTAGACTGCTATCATCAACAAGCAAAGCAGCCAGTCTCCATAGCGATTGGAGATCCTATCTGGATAGTGTCTAGGAGAAGTTGCCAAACGAACTGAACGCCTGCTGCTGTCGCTGTTGCTGTTGCTGCTGCTGATGCTGTTGCTGCTGTTGCTGCGCAGACATGCCGCCAAAGCCGCCTTGATTCATGCCCATACCAGGCTGCTGCATACCCATCATACCTGGTTGTTGCATGCCCATGGCTCCCATCATCGGACGCGGCTGCATACCGCCCATGCCACCCATAGGCATGCCACCACCCATTTGCATCTGGCCGTATGCAGGTTGCTGCTGCATGTTCATCCCTCCTTGACCCATGCCCATGCCACCACCGTAGTTCATACCACCCATTCCAGAACCCATGGGGTTCATACCACCAGCACCTCCCATAGCGGGTTTGCTAGGCATCCCAGCAAGCGTATCCAGCCCGCTAAAGCTGTCGCGACCACCGCTTGACTGTTGACCAGGGCGATTTCCACTGCCACTTCCTGTACTAGACGACGAGCTTCCCAAATTGTTGAGGTTGAAAAGTGAAGAACCAGCTCCCCATGCATCGTTACTCTTCTTTTCCGGCTCTTGGGAGGCTGTATTCGTCCGTGTCTGATTTTGACTGGGGTTCGACGCCATTTGGCCATGGGCCATGTTCTGCATGTTGCCCTGCATAGGCTGTTGCATGCCACCTTGCATGCCGCCTTGCATGCCACCGAACTGACCGAACTGCTGTTGCTGATTAAATGCTGGTGCCGGGGTGCTGAGGTGGTACTCTGCTGGCCAAACGCATTAAAGCCTTGTTGCGCTGGAGCAGCAGAGAATGAGCCAAACTGCTGGGGTGCTGCTTGACCCGATGCAGCACCGTTCCCGAACGCATCAAAAGACGCCGCCTGCTGCTGTGGCTGTGCAGCACCGAAAGCATTAAACGATTGTTGGGCAGGAGCGGCATTGCCAAAGGCGTTGAACGATGCCGTTTGAGGCGCAGCAGGAGCTGGCGCGAAAGGATCAAACGTGTTCCCTGCTGGGGCAGCTGAAGAGCAGTGTTAGTGAATAGGAAAACAAATCTATGAAGCAGAAATGGTTTCATACCTGCTGCAGGTGAAGGTGCGTTGAACAGATCAGCATCCAGCAACGATGGAGCCGCAGACGGGGCCTTGGTAGCTGGTTTGCTTTCAGCTTCCTGGTGAGATCAACAATACGCACCCGATCAGCATTTTCAAAATATTGAGCGAGCACCTTATAGCAACTTGTGCAATACCTCTTTCTTCTTTGCCGCCGCCTTTCGCTTAGATGACGCCGTCCGTCGCTTGGATCGCGCTTCTTCTTCAGATTCCGAATCCTCGCTGCCGTCATCTGAGCAAACGTCACGATTAAAAAGCGTCAGCTTATTACAGCATGATGTAATAAATTGAACCAAATACATACCGCGATCATCATCCGCGTAGCGACTAGAATAGTTCTTTTCCTTGTCTTGGTAGCCCTTCGAGTCGCTACCGCCGCCACCACTGTAGCCGCCACCGCCACTGTAGCCGCCACCGCCACTGTACCCACCTCCGCCGCCTCCACTGTAGCTAGTGCTTCCTCCACCGCTATAGCTGCCACCACCACCACCGCTATAGCTGCTACCACCACCGCCGCTGTATCCGCCGCCGCCACTGTACCCACCACCACCGCTGTAGCCTCCGCTTCCGCTATAGCCGCTGCTTCCACTGTAGCCGCCTCCCATTCCACCACCAACTCCACTTCCAATCCCCACATACTTATTCCGGAGGCGACCTGCCTTCTCACGCTCCGTCCGGATCATATCATTGTCATTCAGCATATCCACCAACTGCTTAGCCTTGTCACGAACTGCAGCAATTAACAACCATGGCAACACAAAACAAAAATCAATATTACACCCAAAGAATATGTCAAATAGCTGGAATCCATCAACAGCGTTACCTCCATTGCCTCTGTCTGTAGTTCCATCGTGATACGAGAATCCTGAGAGATGACGCAGCTTGAACATGTGATCGCGAGCGTTCTCAATGACCCTCTCCGTGCCATTTTTGATCAAATGCTCCAACAGACTCAGCGCCTGCACCAGTCAAACCAACAATATCATCAGTCTCCACCAACAACCACATTATGGAAGTTATCCGCTGCCCTCACCTTGTACACAGCTCGCCACTGTCGCCCTTCGGCATCCAGCGCCTCCCAGATCTTGCGCATCACCACGCCATAGGCCTCACTATCGACATACAAAAATAACCTGTCAGCTCTGTGTATAGCGATACTATCAAGTATCAGAGAGTAGATCCACGTACTAGTCATAAGTCAGCTGCGAGATCTCGTTGAGCAGCGTGCTGGACGCGCCCCAGTTTTTGTTGGACAAAGCTTCCTCCATCTTGCGCTCCACGTCGGTGCCCATCTTGGCCTTCACGACGCTCTTCCTGCAGCGTCATAATTAAAATAATAACCGTCAGATACTTAAGCGGGGCATCTACATGAACTTGAACGGGAGGAGCTCCGTACGCTTCGTCCATGACGTTCTTGAGCTTGTCCAGAGCGAAGCGGTCCATGGCGACTCGGTGTATCAGTTATCGCAGATGCTCTCTAGGCCTCCTCTTGCCTGGGGTCGCGTCTTCCTGCCGCTAGACGTGTCCGCAGGAGCTTCTCCGAGAGTGCGACGTGTCGTTCGGATTTTGATTTGAAGACGAGATATTTTATTTAATAATATCTCGATTTTAACAAATCATAACTTCAGAAGTATAAAAATAGACAGGTAACGCACGTTGTTCCGTTGATTTGGTACATGGGTACATGTAGCCATTTTTAATCATGGGCTGGGAGACAACCGCCATGTGGACACTAAAGATGACGTCCAGGGACGGCGGTCCCGTCATCTTCACTCATGTCTCCTGAGACTCATGCATTAAACACCAGTAAAGCTTAAACACAAGACGCATTGAACGTAAAGTCGTGCCGATCTCAAAGACCGGTGCAACTTTCTTGAAGGACTTCATTCTCGACTTCGCCTCCTCCTGCGCACATCTCACCTTTCATCAACGAACGACGAGCAATGGGAGGAGTTTGGAGGACGGACCAGCCAGCAGCAGTGCGTGCGAACACTGCAAACGGCAACAAGAGCGACATCGGTTCCCGTGAACCTACGGTCATTATCAAGGTCTTCCAGGACGCTGTCGCCCGCGATCCGACTGGCAGAGCTCTCAGCATCAAGAAGGACGGCGAGTGGGTCACCCACACGTGGCAGCAATACTACGACATCTGCCAGCGGTTCGCAAAGGCGCTCATTCACATTGGGGTGCAAGCCCATGAAGCCGTCAACATCCTCGGGCCCAACTGCCCGGAATGGCTTTTCGCCAACATCGGGTCCATCATGGCTGGGGCGGTGTCTGCTGGCATCTACCCCACTAGCAAGGTTGATGCCTGTCAGCACATTTCCGCGCATTGCGAAGCCAGAGTAGTGGTGGTGTCTGACAAGGAACAACTAGACAAGTACTTGTCAGTGTTGGACCAGTTGCCGGCGTTGAAGGCGCTCATTGTGTGGAACGAGGCGGATGTACCCCAGGAAGCAAAGTTCAGGGTCCCGGTCTACGCGTTCAGCGAGTTCTTACGCCTGGGTGACAACGTTGAACAGAGCTTGCTTGACGCGAGAATTGCCGCTCAGCAGCCGAATCACTGCTGCGAGCTCATCTACACTTCTGGTACGACGGGGCCACAGAAGGCGGCGATGATTTCGCACGACAACTTGACATGGGTGGTTGCTGCTGCTCTGAACGCTCATCCTGAAGTCCTCCCGGCAAAGCGAAGCGTGAGTTTCCTTCCGCTCTCGCACAGTGCAGCTCAGCTACTGGATATATACGTGCCGATGGCAATTGGATCCGAAGTGTACTTTGCCGGCCCAGACGCGCTTCGTGGGGTCTATTGGGCACCCTACAAGAAGTCCGTCCCCACTTCTTCTGTGGTGTGCCTCGCGTTTGGGAAAAGATGATGGATTCGCTTAAGGAGAAGATTGGCAATGCTCCGGAGGGGCTCAAGAAGTCGTTGATCATGTGGGCTATGGAGAAGGGCGTTGACCACACCATGCAGACGCAATTTGGCGCGGAGCAACGTACGGGCTTTCGTTTCTGGCTTGCAGACTATTTGCTTCTGAGCAAAATCCGAAATGCCTTGGGACTGGACGAATGCACCACCTTTTTGACTGGTGCAGCTCCCTCGCTTCAAGCGTTGTCCACTTCTTTGGCTCGCTCAACATGCCATTGTACGAGCTCTACGGGTTAACTGAATCAACTGGGCCGCACACTTTCAGCATGCCAAACAAGTGGAAACTGGGCAGTGTTGGTCTGCCTCTTGAAGGCACCCAGACGAGAATTGACCCCGACACAGGCGAAATCCAATACAATGGACGTCATGTCTTCATGGGCTACCTCAACGATGAAAAGAGCACCAACGCGACACTAGACGACGATGGATGGTTGTACACGGGAGATGTCGGTGTTCTTGACAAGGACGGCTTTCTCTCCGTAACAGGGCGCATCAAGGAGCTTATCATCACTTCTGGCGGGGAAAACATTCCACCAGTGTTGATCGAAAACGCGCTGAAAGCTGAACTGCGAGCTGTGTCGAACGTGATGGTCATCGGCGAAAAGCGCAAGTTCCTCACCTTCCTGTGCTCGCTGCGCGTTGAACCGGATCCAGTGACTGCCATTCCTACCAACAAGCTCGACAGTGTGTCTCTGGCTGTGGCCAAAGAGATCGGTAGCAACGCCACCACCGTAGCGGAAGCTCAGACCTGCGGAAAGTTCCGCAAGTACATCGAGGAAGGCGTGAGTCGAGCCAACGCTAAGGCTGCGTCCCGCGCTCAACACGTCCAGAAGTTCTTCATCATCCCTCGCGACTTTTCGATCGATGGCAATGAGCTCACGCCCACGATGAAATTGAAGCGATCGGTTGTGGAGAACAAGTACAGCAACGAGATCGAGCAGATGTACGCTTAGTTTTGAGTTCTGCACAGTCTTAACAAGTCACACGTTGGGTTTGCCTATTGTGTCAGAGCTGTGTCTTTACGGTTGAGTAGACCACACCCGGCACCTTTGTGTACGGAGATTGCAGTGCCACAGGCACGGCGTCCACTGCTTCAGGCCCGCTTCGAGGGTCGCTTCTTCGCCAATAATTGTCTTGTCCCACGTGACCTTGCTCCAGATCGCGCTCATGCCGTCGAAGAAGCGCGTCCTGCATGGATTGTCGGTATTGGTGCCAAGCCCAATAGCCGTATCCAACCACGGCCAGCATTGCCGCCACGATGAGGCAATACACGGTGATGTACACGCCGCCCATGAAGAATTCGTCGGACTTGTTATCGGAGCTCTTCAGATTGAGAATGCGTGTCTGTGTACTGCAAGTAGCCAATCATCAAGCGTTGAAGACAACTTCAATTTGTTGGTTGGTTTGTTGCTCATAGTCTGTCTACAGTAAATCTATAGCTCGTAGTAGCATCGATCGCAGACACGGACTGGCACGTGGATTCCGAACTCGGGGATAGATTTTGCTTCCCGGAACAGCCTTCGCACACGAGGCAACCGCAACGCCGACAGTTGTGTTGGTCTCGGTTTTGCTGGGCCTCGCTTGAGGACGTCGAGTTCCACGTGAAGGGCGAGTCACAGCACATGCAGCGCGTCTTGGTGCTGAAGGGAACCCACTCAGGCAGTGTGGGGTTGGACCGACGCGCGTCACGCACAATGCGAAGTGCACTCAAATAGTTCCGGCCCAGGTGGTCATTAAGCATGTTCTGCTGTACCGGAATGTGCGACAGCTCCTCGCACTTGCGATCCACGCGCACAGCCTCGTAGATGCCCTTGTAGTAGTAGAGGTGAGTCACTTCTCCTGGGATGTAGAGCTCTTTCGGATCGTTAATCAGATTCGTCGCCAGATCTGCAATCACCTTCTCTTCTTCCAGTCGCTTCTCCGTCGGCGGCTCAAGCGCTTTCTCTTCGCTGCTCTGATCACCAACTTTGTCAAGCTGATCGATCAGATTGGTGCGCGTCAGTGTCCAAGATGAGACGTTGTCTTGCTTTCCATCTGGCTTCACATCTTTCATTTCAGCGCTGGATTTGTCTTCCGGTGAGATTGCCTCGACATCCTTCTTCTGCTCAGTTATCTTGTCTCGATTGGCAAGCTTACCCTTTTTCATTTCGGCTGCCTCCATAGCCCACTCACGTTTCCTTGGTGCCCAAAGTGTCTTCGCACGCTCCTTGAACGCCTCCAAGTCTTCCGATGCGGTGTCACGCCAGCATCCTTTGAAGTTCTTCAGCTCCTCGACAAGCTTAAGAACATTGGAAGCCTTCGCACGAGGCACAAAGTCATCCCGAAGCACAATTGAATGCACAAAATCGTTGCACGACTCGGCTACACTCAGGTTCACACAAGCAGGGACAGCATATGCGAAGCACTCAAGATCCTCAAACTCTTTCTGCAGCATAATTGACAGCAAAGCCGCACAACCAGCTCCAAGCGAGTGGCCCGCAAAGACGATATGGTAGCCTTCGTTGTGCAGAACGCGCAGCGACTTGACAATGCGGTCCTTGATCCACATGGCAGCTTTCAACATGCCGTTGTGAGCGAAAGCATCGACAAAGCCGCCAGTAGCTTCGCTATGAGGTGCACCTGCCGAAGAAAGGCCGATATCCTCTGGATTGGCCTGGATATCTGTCAACATATCTTGAACAGATTTGGAACCTCGGATGAGAACAAGCGCTGTCTTACTTTCCTTGCTGCCGAGCAAGGCGAAGGATGGGTGTCGCACGTCTTGGCCTTGAGTGTGTGCGTAAATGAGAGAGAACCCTTGTAGTTTGCTGATGCGCTGAATGTCCAGAACATCAAGTTCATAGATGCCGTGTAGCGCCAATGGGGCGTATTTCATCATCTTAGTTAAAATCTCGTCCGAGACAGGTTCACAACCTTGATGGCTAACTCGTTCACCTTCAGGGTCAGCACCGCGTTCGCCTCGATTCATCGCCATGAAGTAGTATGTACCAATAGCAGCATCTTGAAAGCCGAGGTCGTCCAGGTCGCCAATAAGCCCCTTCAGTGTGGAGAAGGACTGCATGAACTCGTTCCGCAAAATAAAACCTAGCAGACCAGCCTTGCCGTACTTCCGCAAAAGTCGGCGCTCACGACCGCCATCTTTGCTGCTGCGCCGATCGGTGCCGACTTTGCAGCAACCAGCGTGCCCTCCGCTGCGCGCATAATCTTATCGACTGCCGTGTCGGTTGACGTGTTGAAGTATACAATCAGCTTGTCCCCCAAGAAGTCGTTGACGCGTTCAATGCGCCATTGAACGAGTTGTTGATCTATCTTTTCCATCAGTATAAAATGGCAATTTGTACACAACTTCGAAGGCGCCGTGTGCCCATACGCGCGAAGAATCGCAGTTTCAGGCAAGTCGTCACGACAGAAGGACTCGGAGCAGTAGCCGCATTGGTATCGAAATTTCGTCATGCCAAACTCCAAGTTGCACATTTTGCACTGCTTCGACTCGTTAATTTCCGGCGGTGAAACATACTTTGGGATGCTGCCCTCACAGCAAGTCACAAGGGACCGTTCGACGGGCGACAGGTCTGGGAACTTCTTAGACAACATCGACAACACTTCCTCGCTGCCACTATCTGTGGGACCACCTTCCGCACTCTCCACACGGTGTTTGTGTCCTCGGTGCGCAGCCGGAAGTTGTGGCTCAGTCGTAATAGCTGCAGTTGTCGCCGCATGTGCCATTTCCAGACCAAAGAGTGATGCTTCCTTGATAGACTGCCCTGCCAGGTTAATTGCAGACGTCGGCAGAGAAAATGCCGCCGCAGACATTCTCCCGAAGAACCCTGAAGACCTTCCTTCTCCACTCTTAGCTGAACCCTTCTTGTCTCCAGATGCAGCCGACGGAAACAACACCTTATCATCATCTTTACTTGCAGATGGGAAGAGCGTGCTGGCATCATCTTCTTTGGCTTCACTTGTAGCCTTCTCCTCTGTCTTCACTCCTTCACCCTCTGTCTTCTCACTCTTTTTCGCGGACGGGAACAGCGCCGACTCCGAATCCTTCGCTTCAGTATCTGAGCTCTCTTCAGCCTCAGAAACTTCTGCTGCTGCAACTTGTTTTTCTTCGTCTGGCCTGAACCCCATCCAGACTCGCGTCCGCACTGCACTGGAGCGTGTCTTGGGCCCCAGAGCGTCCTGGAAAGTGTCTCCATAGAGCCAACCTTCCTCGTCGTAGTCTTCTCCCCTATAAACCTGCCAATTGAACTCTGTCTGCTCATCTTTACTGGGACACGCTTCTTGGCGAGCTGTGCACCATGGTGGAGGGTCGTCTGCATATAACCGCGCGCTCCAACCTAAATAACGAGTGATAAACATGCCAAACAGTGAGAATATGAAGTTTTGTTACGACTGGACTATCTACGCTTCTAGAGAGGCTAAAGCAGTGAAAGAGGTAGATTTAGATAGAGGAGATGTAGACGCACCACGAGTGTACCAACGTTGATTCTCGATCACCTCCTGCGGCATTAGGACGACGGCAATGAAGCTCCTTCTTCACTTCAACGCGTTTTCTTCAGTTATGATCTGTGACAGCACACACCAGAAGCACAAAAAACCTTGGGAATTTTAACCTACGGTAAGGTTTTTGAGAAGATCAAGTGTATCCATTTTTGCCACTCAAGATGGCTACAGTTAGGATAAAGCTGCGTGTTGTGCCTTTAGCTTACAACGAAAATGATGCCGCTATAAATCACTGTCGAAAGCCTCGTCAATCTTGTCCCACAGCGCGTTGGCTACAGTGAAATGATCTGTCGCTGGGTCGAACTCGAACCGAACGATGCGCTGCTTCGCTGGTACGTGAATGTCTGTCAATCGAAATGCACAGCACAACATAATAACACTTGTTAACAATGTCGGCCTCAAGTCTCCGTTGAAACGCAAAGCGCACCTCCAGCAATTTGAGTTCCGCTGAAGTCCCATCGGATGCCTGTGACAGCAGCGTACAGACTCATCTGATTCCTATTCAACAACAAAGATCAAACGCTTAGCGCCAATATGTTGCAGTCAAGCTCTCGTCAACTCCGTACTTTGCAAGTGGGATATCGTTCTGGTGTGCGGCATTGTACTGCAGCAGCTCCTGCCTTGCCTCCTCGTACTTGTCCAGCAATGCATCCAGCGATTCCTTGTTCGACGTGGGTCACCGCAACAGAAAACACCATCAAAAGCCAGGTTAAGGAACACCAGTCTCCGCAACTCAAACCTCCGTCTCATATGCAAACATGCAGACAATAAATCCTATAGAATATCATTGCAAGGATATTGTTCGTTCAGCCGGAAGCTCTCGAGCTGTACGACCATGTCGCGCTTGATGGTCTCGAGCTCCTGCAGCTTCTTGTGCACTTGTTCATTGCGCTGCTTGGCCGCTGCGTCCTGCTCCTCCCACTCTCTCAGATTCGCTCTCAGATCTGAGTCGCAGTCAGATTTAAGATTTAGAACCTCAACTTTACCTACGATTTAAGAGCAATCAATGTTTTTACGAGCAAGTTGCTTCTGAGCGGTGCTCTGTCGATTCTGGAACGTGTCTGCGATGTCCTTGCGCTTCTGCACCAGCGCGCGCAGCCTCTGCGCGTCCTTGAGCGCGTCCTGGTGGAACATGCTCTCCATCTGTCCGCATATTTCCTGCACTTCCGGCCACGAGAGCTGCTCGCCGGCGCCGACACTTGCTCGTCTTCCCTCCGTCATGTCGGTCTAAAATTCAAATTTGACATTTTTAAAAAGTGGCACAGTGTACCGTTAATTACCACACATTTTGTGCCCAACCAAAAAGCGGCTAAAATGTCGTTCCGGTCGCTGCTGGAGGCGGCTATGGGCGGCGCCGAGGGCGTCCAGGAGCTCCCAGACGCAGAGTTTGCTCGCGTGGATGAACAGGTGGACATGCTGGATGATGAAGATCAGCAGTCTGATGGTCAGAAGAGCGCAATGTGGCTGTAAAATGGTAAATTATAGGGTCTTTTTTAATGATACGACTGTGGGTTTTGACTGGTGCAGACGTTATTGAAGAGAGTGACGACGCGTACGAACCTCCGTCCAGTGAAGAAGACCGAGACGGAGCGGACGAAGAGGAAGAGGAAGACTCGGACATTGAGAGACAGGTGCAAAAGGATAAAGAGTGCTTTTTCGACAAGGTTTTAGGTAAAAACAGAGCTAAAATGCTTTTATTTTGTGACTTGTGGCAGTTGTGGGGCAAGTCCAGGAAGAGACGGCGTCGAGGAGGAGGTCAGGGCAGGAGGAAGCGGCGCGGACACACTGGAAAACGCAGTGTTGTGGCCACCAAGGTGCCCCGGAGCTGGCCAATGTGCTGGGCGAAGCCAATATGCTCTACGCCTCGCATCAATATGACGAGGCTATTCTGCTGCTGAAAGATTTTATCAAGAAGGCACCGACAATTCCAGACCCGTATCACACGCTGGGTATGATTTATGAAGACCGACAGGATCGAATCAAGGCGCTGCAGTTCTTCCTGATTGCGTGCACCCTGACCCCGCAGGATGCTGAGCTCTGGAAACGAGTTGGCCGCATTGCCAAAGATGAGAAGAATTTCGACCAGGCGTTGTTTTGCTTTAAAAAGGCTAGCAGTGCAGATCCAAAGGACAAGGAGGCGCTGTTTAGCTATGCTGAATTGTGCCGAGAACAGGGCGACAACCGGCGGGCGGCTGAAGTGTTTAAGAAGCTCACCGTACTAATACCGAATGACCTCTCGCTGTGGATCCAAATCGCAGAGGCTTACCATTGCAACGAACAAGAAGATGAAGCGGTGGACGCACTCAAGATGTGCATCGAAAAGGCAGCAACTTTGGACCCTACACGAAACTTGCACTCGTCGAAGTATGAGCTAAACGCTGTGAATATGCTGGCAGATCTGTACATTACGCTCAAGAAGTATCGTGAAGCCATCAGCGTAATTCACTTGCTGCATGCACGATATGCGTCTGCTCAGGACCCAGATCAGGTTGAAGGCGACCCGGGTGGACTTCCTCTAGACATTGCTGTGAAGTACGGCATTTGCCACCTCTTTGAGCGTGATTTCGCAACTGCAGAGTCCATGTTCACGCATCTATTTGCTCAGGATGTGGAGGTGTTCGGCGATCTATACCTGGATGTGGCCGATGCATATATCGCGCTAGGAGATCAGGATCGGCAGGCAGCGGAAATCCTGCAACAGCTGCTTGGACGAGAAGAGTTTCCTGTTGAACAAATCTGGGTTAAGTTCGCCGCGTGTCACGACCGTCTGGGCATCTACGATGTGGCTGTGGAATATTATGAGAAGGCATTAGCGCACCAGCGCACATCGCTAGAATTGACTGTGGATCCGGAGCTGATGTTGCAAGCGATGCAGGCCACTCGAAAGAAAAACTCGCCGTTGGAGGGTATCACCTTGCTGAACAAGTACTTACCGGAGACAATGAAGCCGCCCATTCGGCCTTATTGGATTAACACCTCTCGGAAAAGCAAGAACACACAGGGTGAGGAGACGATAAGCAAAAGGGTAGAAAAGGTCAGGAAGGACGAAGCAATGATGATAGCGACGCTGAGGAACTGGAAGAGGAAGCAGAAGATGAGGAGGAAGAGGACGATGATCAATCTCGGATGCAGATACCCGACGACCCGTCCCTCTCGGTAGATGCAATGGAGAACGGTGTGCGTTTGCGAATATTGATCGAGTGGGGTCACTTGAAGAAGCTAGCAGGTGAGGCCGAGGTCCTTTGCCAAGTAGGCATTCCAATCATCCTTACATCCCTCAGCCAAACATCTTTTCGGCTGTCTGGTCGTGTGAAGAACCCGCTTGCAGATCCGCAGGATGTCATATCGGAGAGTGATGCGCAGTCAATGGGCTTCCAAGTGCTGAAATCTGAGTACCTGGTGGATATATCGGATTCCAAACAGCGTGAGTCATTCATGGGCATTGTCATGCGTGTTGCGCAGCAGATTGTGATTTCTCGAGCGCTGGGCGAGCAACGTTACTACAATCTGGTGATCGATGTCGCTCAAACGCTGACAGAGCTGGGAAAGTATGTCGCAGCGATTGAGCTGCTGACTGACGTGAACACATCTGACAAGATCTCCAAGCCGACCCTGCGCTTCGAGCTGCGGTTTCTAGCCCTTGTTATCGCACTCGAATTCAAAGAGAATCGCATGGCATACGAGTGCGCGCGGTTAAATATCATTGAGGATCCGCACAACCTGGGTTACTGGAATTTGTTTGCGCGGGTCATTGCTATCACCGGCGTGTTTTCTTGGCATCAAAAGTTCCTGGCCAAGTTGCTTCGCGACGACCCTGACAGCTACCCAGCCATTGTCCTTGCTGGTCACCAATCCTCAGCTTGGGATATTGCGTCGCTCACCGTGGGTGAGTTGACACTTGCCCATCAAAAGCACACTAGTGACCCGCTCACTCTGTTCTGCATTGGCTTGGCGTTCCTGTCAGCGTCCATGCAGCGCACCATCAACGACAGACAACACACTGTGGCGAAGGCCTTCGCGTTCCTGCAGCAGTACGAGCGCACTCGCGTTGCCGCCCCCAGCGATATTAGCAAGGATTTCCGGGAGCTCGAGGCCTGGTACAACATCGGCCGTGCTCACCAGCAACTGGTACGTTCTGTTGCAGCTGTCAATGCTTAGGAATTTCTGTCTTGTGACCAAAATGTTTACGGTTTACGTTGCAGGGTTTGTTCCACTTGGCGATCCCAATGTACGAGCGAGTGTTGCGATTCTTCGAGAAGAGCAAGAAGGAAGGGCGCGAGGTGCCCAAGGAGTATCTGTTGTGCCGGGAGACGGCCTACAACCTCTCGCTGATCTACAAGCAGAGGTGCGTCTTCATATCTGCCTATTAGCAATTGCGAAAGTTGTTTGACGTGTGTGTGTGCATTGATTTGCCAGCGGCGCCAACGACCTCGCCAGGTTCTTGATCGCGAAATATTTAACCCTGGACTAATATCATTCGTCTACAGCAACACCGGTAAATATTTTTCTTAAAATGTCCTGTTTATGTAGAATGATCTACGTGACGAGGCACGGTCGCGAACTTCCATTGGCTCATCATCTTTTCATAAAACGTTTTTTTTTAAAACAATGTCAGGCAGTTGAAGGGCTCATTCTCGCTTTAGCTCTGTGGAAAGCAAGTGGAAGACCAAGATGCTGCTGGCTCGGTATGCTCCATAGAAAGTTTCTATTTACACTTCTCCAAGTGCTGACTATTGTGTTGCATCCACAGCCGCGTGTCTCCTGCTATTGCACAGCTCACTCGCCGCAGCGTGTTGGGCTCTGCTGCCCAGCAGCGCTCGTACGTCGTGGACCCCAAGCACAACGGAGATTTCACACTCACCCGCAACAAGTACCAGTCCATCCTGAAGGAGAAATTCCCACTGGAACTGGGCGGCTCTTTGCCGGAGATCAGCATCGAGTGGGAGCAGTGGGGCGACTGCTCTCTGCCTGGAGACCGCACGATCCTGGTGCTGCCGTCCTTCTCGCACTCGAGCCACGCCGCCTCCAACCGCGACGACCCCCGCCCTGGCTGGTGGGAGAACATGATCGGGCCTGGCAAGGCCATCAACACGTCCTACTTCCGTGTCATCTGTCCTTCCGTGCTGGGCAGTCCGTTCGGCGCAACGTCGCCGTTGACGGTGAACCCTGAGACGGGGGACAAGTACAAGGCCTCGTTCCCACAGTTGACGCCTGCGGATATGGCCCGATGTCATGCCAAGATACTGGACGATCTGGGCATTGACCGTGTTCACACTGTCATTGGTGCCAGCATGGGCGGCATTCAGGCTCTGGAGTTTGCTGCCCAGTTCCCGGACCGTCTGGATCGTCTGGTGGGGCTGGCATGCACCCATCAGACCACACCTGGCACGGTGGCGTTTCGTCGTGTTCAACGTCGTGCTATTCTAGCGGACCCGGCGTATAAGGATGGAGAATATACGCCCGGTGTCCCGCTTGAGGGTATGAAAGTGGCACGTGAGCTGGGCATGACGTGTTACCGTTCCCGTGAGGAGTTTGACGCTCGCTTCGACTGGAACCCTACTGGACCCATGCATTTCAAGACGAAGACATTTGAAGTTGAGAGCTACATGGACTACCAGGCCAACAAGTTCGCTCGTCTGTATGATCCCAACTGCTATCTGCTGCTGTCCAAGGCCATGGACCTGACCAATCTAGGTCGTGGATCGCTGAACTTGGCTGAAGGCACAAGCCGCATCTCCGCTGACACGTTGATTATTGGCATCAAGCAGGACCTGCTGATTCCGATTCAGGAACAGCGCAATCTGGTGAATATCCTGCAGTCATACGGCCGCAACGCCGAGCTGGTGGAGGTGGACTCGAAGTTCGGGCATGACTCCATGTTCAATGGCCAAATGCAGCTGGACGTGTTTTCGCCGCTAGTGCGCGACTACATCGAAGAGCAGCTCACGAACATTCTGCCGCACGAACAGCACCGTTACAGCAGCCTCTAATTATTTCCTGTCGTTGTGACTGCATCGCCTCCATTGTCGTCAACCCCACTACGGTATGCCTATAAGCAATCCAGTCCATCACTATCAGCAGAATTGCGTGCATTACGCTAAAAGAAAGAAAAATAAGTGTCTTTTTGTATGATGCACAACTTGCGCCATTCCATACCATAACGTCTGGCGAAGACAGCACAATTCATATGGACGACTACTGAAAGGGAGCTAGCCAGGATGAACTCGCTGCATTTTCTACTACGACAACCTCTACACGGTCGTACTGGGGTCTGCAATCTTCCCCTTGAAGAGCTCAATGAGTTTGTCTCCAACTTGCTTCACCTCTTCTGAATTGCGTCCTTCCACCGTTAGACGAGTGTTAAAACTCGTATCACGCACTCCAGTCTTCTCCTCGCTCAGATTCACGTAGCTGCCAAGGATGACGTTCGGGTGCTTCTTCTGCACAGCCTTAAAGGGTGCAGCAATAGCACCCTCGTACTCCAAGGTATTCACCTAAAGTGCACGATTGGTAAAAGGTAATGTCAGGTATGCATGCATTCATCAACGCGCAAAAATTTCGCTCGAAGAACCAACAAATAAACGTACAATGACTCGGTGGATGGGGACGCCGACAAAGTGCTCTTCATTGCACGTGAGCATGTCCGTTACCATGGACGGAATGCCCGGCAAGATGTACACGTTCTCCACAATCGCGATGGGTGTCCAGCCTGATCCATGCAGCAGTTTGCAGCCCACAGGCAAGATCGCCATGCGTTTAATCCCGTCGTTCATCTTCAAGGCAGGGTACTTCTCTTTCAAACTGTTGGTCATCGCAGCTAGAGTCGGTTCGTGCAGTTCAACACCTCGACCGAACGCCTTAGCCTGCAGCAATCAAAGCCATCAATTAGCACAGCAACAACTTTCACAGATAGATCGTTAGCTGCCACTCACCACACTCTCGTACGTGATGTCGTCGTGGGTCGGGCCGATGCCGCCAGTGGTGAAGACGTAGCCCGAGGGCCCCACCATCTCCGACAGCTCTTGGACCGTCGACACAATCGCGTCTTCCTCGTCAGGGATCACGACCACTCGCTGGAGGTCGATCCCTCGACGGAACATGAGCTTCGCGATGAAGTGCGAGTTGGTGTCAAGAGTCTGTCCACCAGGCAAAAAGACTCAGAGAGGGAGGACAAATTAAGGCAAGAAATTGCTGAAGGTCTCACCTTTCCCGTGAGAACTTCATTGGCAATGACACAAACGGCAGCACACGGTGCATTCACAGCGGACGACATTTTACGCACCGAAGATCGGAGACCGCAGCGGATCTGACGCCGCCACATACGAAAACAATGGCAAGTGTTATGCACGGGTCGTATTTCTAATAGTCCCGTATGTGTGATGCATCTTGAAGTAAAGATCTTTTCGGCTCTTTTCGAGATCTTTATTCACGAAGACCCGAGCACCTCAAAGCCATGACGAGTCAAGAGGATGAAACTGAGAACGCTGCGGCCGTGGCCAAACGTGTCGCAGCTGCGGGTATTGTTGCAGCGGTGTATGTGTGCGCAGCAGCCGCGGAAGCGACCGCTGCCACTGCCGATGTAGCGGGCCCTGCCGCGGCTGTGACGATGATCTTACCGCCGCTCGGATCCGCAATGCTCAGTTTCGGCCTAATTACGACGGGTACCGCGATCGTTTCCGCATGGAAAAATCGGCGCGAGCCGTCTACTGCGCACCCTGATGCTGCAGCAGACACCTACGAGACGTCGACGGCGGGAACTACCGTTAATAAGACCATTGACGCTCCTGTTCCTGTCGCGAAAGGTTGTTGGACCCTCGTCGAGTTGTCGAAACAGACGGGAAAACTCGAAATGTTGACTTTCACTGATGCAAACGTGGCGCATGATGCGTTCATGGGATCACCAGGAAAGTACAAGGCACTCTTCGACCCCAAAGCCCAGCTTGTGCGATGTGAAGGATGGCAGGAGGATGGCGCTTCTCTCTGAGAAGCACTTGTCGACACTTGCTTTCGAGTTCCCGTTTTCGTGTCCAGTTCATGGGATCAGCGCTACACTAGGGAACAGCAGAATAAACTTTAGTAGTGCTCACCCAAGCAACTTAGCAGCAGATCTTTGATCACGAGGTATGGCTTCAATCACTTAAGGGTGATAATACATGTTTCGTTGAGACTCAGTTAGTGCGCAATATAAAGCCGTCGAATAAATGTTATTAAGACACACGCTTCATCTATGAAGTGCATGTTAGTCGCGAAAACCTCAACGAGTGAAGTGGTCGCGACCGTGGAAGAAGGTGCTGATTGCAGTTCTTCCGGAGTAGGCTTGTGTGTAGCCTCGGAAACGACCACTGTTGCTACCAACGTAGTCTCTCCAACGTCATAGTGACGGCTCCTTTTGCTCCCGTAGCTGCTGCAGTGGAAAGACTGGGGGATCAGCTTAGCACGTGGCTCAAAATGTATTCATGGGATCACCAGCAAGGAACAAGGCTTCGGCCTCAAAGCCCAGCAGGGCAACGACGCTTAGAGTCTGGGTTTCGTAGCCATTGGATTTCAACGAAGCCAGTAATTGGACCTTGCACGACGTGGAAGGACCTTTGCGGAACGTCATGAAGCAGCTGAAAAGGCCCCGCTTGATGATTTCTTTGACGTTAAATGCATGCAGAGGTCGATAGCCACCATAATTCACGCGCTGAACAAGTGCGCACACAAGAATTGACTCCATCCATCTCACGTCTGTCATAAACACGAATGTCGGAAAGCAAGAAAACCGCCACCAACTCGGCCAAATATGCAGCTGCCGGGGCCGCGATTGCCGGCGGTGGCGCTTATCTCAGTGGCGTTGGTGTGGCCGCCCCTGTGGCCGCCTCTGCAGCCGCTGCGGCTGGAACCGGAGCTGCTGCTGGCGCTGCAGCCGGGACGGGACTATGGGCAGCAGCCTCAGCTGTCCCCAGTCTCTTGGGTTTCACGCAGGCTGGCATTGCGGCCGGTTCCGCGGGTGCATCATGGATGTCGGCGGCCGCCATCGCCAACGGGGCGGGGTCGCAGGTGGGGGTCTCGTGGCGACTTTACAAAGTGTTGGAGTGCTTGGCGTGATGTCGACGCCGGTTGGCCTCGCAATTGTTGGCACCACTGCTGCTGTGGGTGCTGGTGTGAGCTATGCATTGGCTGCAGCGCCGGTTGTCGCAACGACCTCTTGGGCAGCTCCGGCAGCGATAACTGGCGGTGGTGCATTGGTTGGTGGCGCAATTCCGTGGGTGAAGTCGTGGTTCTTCAAGCCGAAAGCTGATGATGACAGCAACGACCAGTAGAGGGAAGATACCTCTGTGTGGAACGTGCAGTTGGTGATGAAGGTGAAGCGTGCAAGGCATTCTACAAGTCAACAGGCATCAGGGTGGCGCTGTGGGGCCCCGCAGGAAAACGAACATCGTTAGGGATCCCACGACCATCACCGGTTCTTACTGCAAATCTTTGGTACTACTTGGCGAAGGGCTGCCGACGGGAGCAGCAATGCATAACTTAAAACTCTTGCTTTCCAGCTATTAGTACAGCATTCATGTGAGGTTTAGTACAAACTCGTCCCCATACTTGTGACATCATGCGCCGCCACGACAAACAATAAGAAAACTGCAGCACACCGACTGCAGAAACCAGATAGAGCTTGTACGTCTGGTTCTTCACACAGCTTCGATTACAAGCTTTCCATCGAGCCACACAGACTGTGGATGGTCAATTTGGCATAGAAGCAATTGTGGACAAGATACTGGAAGGTATCCATAGAAGTACCGAACAGACCGGCGAGGGAGTCGCAGCACAGTTCGGTATCTACCAGAGAGCAAGCAGTAGACCACGTTATTGAGACCCACCATACCTGGTCATCGCAGTCGTTCACATCAAGCATGGACCCAAAGACCAGCAAGGAGCTCGTCACCAAAGCCAAAGGTGCAGCCATTGGCTGCTGCTGGAACGACTGCGGTTCCGCTCATAGGCCTCGGAATCGCTGGCGCCGCTGTTTTCGCAGCTATGGCGTGGGGATCCACGACCGCCGCAACGGGATTTTGGGCGCCCACTGCAGCTAAAACTGCCATTAGTGCAATTATTGGTGCAGTCGTTGGCTGGGTCGTGTGCTGGCTGACGGAGTCGGGAGAGATCGAACACTGCATTTTTGCTGACGAGATCGAGGCGCGGAAGGCATTCCTCGCGTTGCCAGCTAGCACCAAGGCGCTGGTTGATTCCAAGGGGAACGTAATCGAGTCCAAGGACACAGAAATTGTTCCTTACTGCCGTGGTGCATGAAAAGCAGGACAACCCTCCTCCGCACGAAAGTCACTCTGACTGCAAATCTTTGGCACACTGTGCTGTCGATGAGAGCAGAACGAGCAAACACTGAGAAAGTGATGCTGTCAATGAGAGTTGAACGAGCAAATAAGGGAAGTACTAGCCCAAACTCGTTTTGTTTTCGCTTTCTGCACCCTTGCCAGTTGGTTGCACATGATGATGGCCAGGGCGCTTGCTAGGTCTTCATCATCACTCTTGCCCCACAATCAAGCAAAGCCTTCAAGAACACTGCGACGTCAACGTGATTAGTGACGGGCGTTTGTTTACCACCATCTCGAAGCACCGGATATGATGCAGACACTTGCCAATCTCCAACCACAGATCAGGCTTTGAAGCCAGGTGCTGTCGATTACGGCTGCGAGTAAATAAACTTTACTCCACCTTCTTTACACGAAGTGCGCGACACGGGACGCCGATCCATGAAGCCGATCATAGAGCAGATCGCCATCATCGTACACACTTCAAATCCGCACAATTTCACGATGGCCGCCAACGGTAGGTAAGTAGGCTGCGGTTCGTCATTCTTCTATCCACCGCATTGACGACACACCGACCATCAATTCACAGCATCAAACTCGGATTCAATGGGAGTCTGGGAGACCGACCAGCTTGCAACGGTGCGCGTGGACACCACTACGGACGGCCTTGCCTCGAGAAAACCTGCTACGGTTTTGGACGTCTTCAAGGACATCGTAACCCGAGCACCGACAGGCCGAGCTCTCAGTGTCAAGAAAGATGGCGAGTGGGTCACGCTCACGTGGCAGCAGTACTACGAGTCTTGCCAGCAGTTCGCACGGGCACTCATCAGCGTCGGTGTGCAACCACACGAGGCTGTCAACGTACTCGGTCCCAATTGTCCAGAATGGCTCATCACGAACATGGGGGCCATTATGGCAGGGGCGGTGATTGCCGGAGTCTACGTGACCAGTGCCGCCGAAGCCTGTCAGTACATTTCTGCGCATTGCGAGGCTAAGGTGGTGGTGGTCTCCGATAAGGCACAACTTGACAAGTATTTGTCGGTCTTGGATCAATTGCCTGCACTGCAAGCGTTGGTCGTATGGAACGAGAGTGATGTACCAAGGGAGACCAGCAGCAGAATTCCTATTTACACGTTCAGCGAGTTTCTTCGACTGGGTGACAGTGTGAATGTGGAGAAGCTCAACACGAGAATGGCAGCTCAATTGCCTGGCCATTGCTGCACACTGATCTATACGTCAGGAACAACGGGACCGCCAAAAGCTGTCATGATCTCGCACGACAACTTGACGTGGACAGTAGCGGCAGCGATGAACACTTTGGAAGCACTGGCGGATGCGAAACGCAGCGTGAGTTTCTTGCCACTCTCTCACGTTGCTGCTCAAATTTTGGACATCCATTTACCGATGGCAATCGGTTCCGAAGTTTATTTTGCGGGACCTGATGCTCTTCGCGGAGGTTTGCTTGGTACGCTACAAGAGGTTCGGCCCAACTTTTCTTTGGTGTGCCTCGAGTTTGGGAGAAAATGATGGAATCGCTCAAGGAGAAGCTGGGGGTGCACCGGAAGGGCTCAAGAAGTCATTGCTGACTTGGGCGATGGTGCAGGGTGCAGACAACGCAGAGCAATCGCAGTATCGCGCGGCTACAGGGCTGAGCTTGAGCTTTTGGGCTGCAGACTACCTGCTTCTGAGCAAAGTACGATATGCTTTGGGACTCGACGAATGCGCCACCTTCTTGACAGGAGCTGCGCCAATTGCTCCAGACGTGATTCGCTACTTCAGCAGACTGAACATCCCGCTGTACGAGCTATTCGGGCAGTCAGAATGCACGGGGCCGCACTCGATCAACACGTTCGGCAAGTGGAAGATTGGCACGGTGGGGCCAGAAATGGAGGGGACTCGCACGAGAATTGACCCGGACACCGCTGAGATCCAGTACACTGGCCGCCACATTTTCATGGGTTATCTGAAAGACGAAGCGGCCACCAAGGCAACACTTGACGATGATGGTTGGCTGTACTCGGGTGACGTCGGTGTTCTTGATAAGGACAGCTTTCTGTCCGTCACAGGACGTATCAAGGAGATCATCATCACTTCTGGTGGCGAAAATGTGCCGCCAGTACTGATTGAGAACGAGCTGAAAAAGAGCTGCCGGCGTTAGCGAACGTGATGGTCGTCGGAGAAAAGCGCAAGTTCCTCACGTTCCTCTGCTCTTTGCGGGTGGACCCGGACCCAGTTACCCTTGCACCTACTGACAAATTGGACAAGGTGGCTCTGGCTGTGGCCAAGGAGATCGGAAGTGACGCCACCACTGTACCGGAAGCCCAGAAGTGTGAAAAATTCCACCAGTACATCGAGGAAGGTGTGGTGCGAGCAAACTCCAAGGCTGCGTCACGTGCGCAGCAAGTGCAAAAGTTCTTCATCATCCCGCGCGATTTCTCTCTTGATGCTGACGAACTCACGCCAACGATGAAGTTGAAACGCTCGGTCGTGGAGAAGAAATACTCGCAAGAAATCGAGCAAATGTACACTCAGTCTTCCTTGTGAACGTAGCGCAGGTAAAGTTATCGCGACATCCATAATTCATCCTTGACTCCTCAACCGTTATCGTCGAAAAATAGCGCTGATGTAGGCGATATGCACCAGAGCATTTTTGGACGTCACCCCTTTGTTTTACAAGCGGAACATTTGGCTGGGAGCGCATACTTGCATACTACTGCACGACATGGTTGATAAAGCGTGGGATGTGATTAAAAGCACTAACACTGCAGATGGAAGCCGCCCCCATGATCACCACCTGGCGAAGACTAATCGAGTGTGGTCGAACTCTCGAGCCGAGGTGGTACCAGCATCGAACCGAGTTTCACTCAAAGTGGAGCAGGAGCGACAAGTTCGTCTCGCAAGGTCCAGTCTCACGTACAAATACATGCTGTCACCCGACTCCATGAAGCGTTATTGCTGGGACCTCCTACTCGCCATCACGACAATTCTACTCATTTGGAGGGTGCCGTACACTATTGCGTTTGGGGACAGCAATTTGTGGTATTGGTTTGCCTTCAACAAGACCACCGATGTAATCTACCTGCTTGATGTCATTTTAAACTTCAGGTAAGCGAAAGCAATATTCGAGAAGTGTCTTGTTTGAATTGTTGACTCAAATTTGGCGGATCACAGGACAGGGTACGTCAAGGACACCGATGTTGTTATGGACAGCCGCCTTGTCGCCAAGCGCTACATGAAAGTGAGTACTCGATACTCAGCTATGTTTCGTCGTTGGTGTAAAAACTGACGTATCTATTTCTTTTGCCAGAGCTGGTTCGTTATCGACCTCATTGGTTCGATCCCGTTCGAATACATGGTCACCACGAAAACGTGCCAGGCATCTCTGGACTTGAGCGGAAAGCTTTTAAAGCGTCTGTGAAGTATTTGAAAATCCCGGTACGTTGATCGACTGCGTGTTATCGACAAAAGAAAAAAAATGTTAACACTGCTCTTGCTTTCCAGAAACTATTTCGTGTTACTCGACTCATCAAGTTTGTGCAGTAAGTTGCATTCTTCATCAAACAAAATGTGCTCTCTAGCTGATCTGTTTATTCATGCGATACCTTACTCCGTCTTCTAGGAAGTATATGAAATTTGCGTATGCTGTCCAAGTCTTTGCGTGCTACATCTCCGTTATACACTGGGTCGCTTGCCTCTGGGCAGGCCCAATGTTGAATCTCGTAGACGACACTGAAGACGAGCAGCTAGCATATAACCAGGCACTCTATTCGGCAGTCCAATTGCTCCTGAATATCGCTGGAGTTCCGGTTGATCCCGAGTGGCAGTTCTTAGCCGGCGTACTCGGAATTGTCGGGTTTTTATTTCAATGCTTGACACTCGCAAGTATCACGGCTGGTGTGATCGGCACCAGCTCACGTATGCTGCAATACCAGGACAAAGTCAAGATGGTTATGAGTGACCTCAAGGCCCTGCGCGTGCCAGACGATCTCCGCAAAGCCACCAAAAACTACTACGAAATGCTCTGGCGAATGAAGAACACTTCCGAACGCTTCGAGAAAGCCATTTATGAGGATGACGATTTGTCGCCATCTTTGCGCGCCGAAATCGCGTTGTACATCCACCGAAACCTCATTGCCACTGTCCCTCTTTTTCAAGGCTGCTCCGATTCGTGCCTCGCTGCCTGTGTCATGCGGCTCAAAACCCAATTCTGCATGCGGGGAGACGTAGTTTTCCACAAGGGGGACCCCGCCAATTCGATGGTCATCATCAGCCGTGGCAAGGTCAAGGTCATCTCGCCGGACAATGACGGTTTGCTAGCCGTGCTCAAACAGGGGAGCTTCTTCGGTGAGATTGGCCTACTTCGGCATATGACCCGCTCCTGCACAGTAATCGCCGGCACATTCTGTGAGCTCAAGACCTTGGAGAGAAATGATGCCGAAGAGATCTTCGATGGCTTCCCACACATCCACGATCGGCTCGTCGCTGAAGCCGAGAAGCGCCGGCTGAATACTCGGATCAAGGCACGTCTTTACAACGTAAAAGTCCTCGACAACCTGCACGCAGTGGACGTCAGCAGCATTGTGGAGGTTCCTGGTGAGGAAGGCAAAGACAACCGGTCGTTTGTTGATGGAGCATCAGAAGATAAACCCACCACCGATCCCTCTGTCTCCTCAGGTGGAAGTGGCAAGCGAGGGAAGTTCGTCCAATCTCATTCGTTCCACGCAGAAGATAGCTCTGTTGTCAACAATGAGCTGGATGCCATGGATGTCAATCTCAGTGAAATCCAGCGGCTGGTAGAGATGCTCCAGGCCGCACAAGGACGATTGTCTCGGGTGCAGGAAAAGCGGCAGTCGATACACATGGCGTTGAATTCGTCGACGCCTGCCACCAGTCTCAACTCAATGTTGTTCTCGAATGGTTCGTCTGAATCGAGGACTGGCACGCGTATCGAGTCATTCCGATGACCCAAAGCGTAATGGCACTTTGTGTGCCTTTCTACTCTGACATGACATGCAACAGGTTGAGCCAAGAAATAAAAAGAATCAGCAATTCAACACGATTACAGATACCCCACTTAGCATCTGACCCCTCATTGATCAATACCCCAGCCACATGAACAGCAGAAACTGATGGCAAAACACTACCAGTAGATACTCGCTCTTTATGCCCCAGAGCGCTTGGACAAATTCTGAAGCTCCTGCTCGGCCAATGACTTGTCGCTCTTTTCCTTCTGTACACGAAAAGACATGAATTACATCGAAAGATACCCAGTGACAGTGATAGTAGTCATACCTTCTTGTCGCTCAACGAGCGAGACGATTTGGACTTTTCTGGCCGACTCAACAAGTTGTTGAAGAAATTTTGCAAATGTTTCGAGCTCACGTCCTTGTCCTCGCGCTTTCGGCGATCAGCAGCAGCACGACGAGCAACCGCTGCAGCTTCAGCCTTTTTACTCGCTTCAATACTTTGCTTTTGCAGCTCCTCTAGACCCGCACCGGCAGCCTTCTCCAGCTTCTCCAGCCACTGTTCGTGATTTTCCACACGAATATCAGCAGCCAGTAGATTGGTGGAGTCTTCAGCGTCTTCTGTGGGGGCGGGCACGATTTTCTCGAATGGCTTGTCTGTTGGCCATCGTGCCTGGGAACCCACAAGACTCTGGTTCACCAGCTCAAACGAATCGTAACCTGATGGGATGAAGATGCTGTTGTGGTCGACCAGTTGCGGTGCCTCCGCAAACTTGAACTGGGTCGGATAGGCACGATGCAATATGTACTTGCGAAGCGTATTGATGTTGGTACCGCTCTTCGCAGATGTGAAAACTACCGAAGCGCCATATCGGATAGCGAATTGGCGAAGGGTGTACTCGATATAGTCCATTTTCATCGAGTTCTCCGGCCTCAACTATAAGATACACGTAAAGTATAAGAGTTCACCTAAGCCAGCTAAGCACCAGTAATCTAAGTAGACATCTCTAGCACTTTTACGTACGTCAGCCTTGGCAACAACGATCACAAGAGGCACGCCCAGGTTTTTTGATAACACACCCTCTTCCATCTGTCATCAGTGTCAAGAAAAAAACAAATAAATTAAATGCAATTGCTACTGTGCAGCACCATCGAACCCCACTTACAAACTCGTTCGTGGACGTATCCATTGGCGTCGGCGCAGAGTGATCCACGCTCTAAAAATGTCACCCGAAACAATAAAAACGTGAGCATCTGGACAGCGGCTCCTTCAAGAACATCCTCCATTACCGGGTCTTCGTAGGCCAGAATGTGCTGCTTGATGGCAGCATACAGCTCGTTCCGCGCCTCAGGCGACAGCTGATTAATCTGCTCCAGCAATTGCCCCTCCAAAGCTGATAGCCACTGCCTCATCCATCACCAGTAAGTCTCCACAATACATAATAATAAAAACTTCAACCATTGCCGACCTGCTCCAGCGAGCTCTTGATCGTCCAGGGTCTTGACAGATCCAGAACAATCGCCACCACCGTCTACACAACATCCAATTATAAAAATCCCTCTTTATCCTAATTAAAAATAAAAACTCTACCTTCTGCAGATTCTGTGGCTTGACTGCAATCTTTATCAGGTTCTTGAGACTCAGATCATTCAAACTCCACGTGCCGATGTGCGCCATCACGTCCTCTAAAGAGCAAATGATACCAGTGCATTAGAAACCCGTTTAACCTGATACCACCCTCCCAACTCTGATACCTGATGCGTCTCCGCCGCTCTCCTTCGCGCGAGGGTCCAGGACGTCCACCGTCGTATAAGCTAAGAGAGTGTCCACCGCATGAGCCTCCGCGGGCTCTGCAGCCTGCGGTTTGGTCTCGTCCAGACGCGACAGCAGAGCGGACTTGCCGCTCTCCGCGTCCCCCACCACCAGCAGATTGGCCGTCGGCAGCTTGGAGCGCACGGAGCAGTCGCGCAGCATCTGCTGCCAGAGATCCGTCTCCCCATGGCCATATTGGTGTCTGTCCTAATTTTTATCTGGAACTGAGTATGGATCGAATTTGAAGTGGACCACGTCATATGAGTGCCGTTTTTGTGAATATTCAATTCAGATATTTCATGAAACTTTGCTGAACCGAGAAAATCTCATTGAGAGATTCTACGCAATCATGATTGCGTCGCTCATTTGTATACGTCACTGCTCGTCATTCTCAATTCTGCCGACTTGATAATACCAACATGTCGTCCGCTGTGAAAGCACCGTGTGCTGCCGTTTGTGTCATTGCCAATGAAGTTCTCACGGGAAAGGTGAGACCTTCAGCAATTTCTTGCCTTAATTTGTCCTCCCTCTCTGAGTCTTTTTGCCTGGTGGACAGACTCTTGACACCAACTCGCACTTCATCGCGAAGCTCATGTTCCGTCGAGGGATCGACCTCCAGCGAGTGGTCGTGATCCCTGACGAGGAAGACGCGATTGTGTCGACGGTCAAGGAGCTGTCGGAGATGGTGGGGCCCTCGGGCTACGTCTTCACCACTGGCGGCATCGGCCCGACCCACGACGACATCACGTACGAGAGTGTGGTGAGTGGCAGCTAACGATCTATCTGTGAAAGTTGTTGCTGTGCTAATTGATGGCTTTGATTGCTGCAGGCTAAGGCGTTCGGTCGAGGTGTTGAACTGCACGAACCGACTCTAGCTGCTTTGAAGAAATTCGGGGAAGAAAAATACCCTGATATCAAGATGAACGATGGCGTTAAGCGCATGGCGATCTTGCCTGTGGGCTGCAAACTGCTGCATGGATCAGGCTGGACACCCATCGCGATTGTGGAGAACGTGTACATCTTGCCGGGCATTCCGTCCATGGTAACGGACATGCTCACGTGCAATGAAGAGCACTTTGTCGGCGTCCCCATCCACCGAGTCATTGTACGTTTATTTGTTGGTTCTTCGAGCGAAATTTTTGCGCGTTGATGAATGCATGCATACCTGACATTACCTTTTACCAATCGTGCACTTTAGGTGAATACCTTGGAGTACGAGGGTGCTATTGCTGCACCCTTTAAGGCTGTGCAGAAGAAGCACCCGAACGTCATCCTTGGCAGCTACGTGAATCTGAGCGAGGAGAAAACGGGAGTGCGTGATACGAGTTTTAACACTCGGCTTACAGTGGAAGGATGCGATGCAGAGGAAGTGGAACAAGTTGGCGAGAAACTCGTTGAGCTCTTCAAGGGGAGAATCGCAGACCCCAACACGGTTGTATAACTTCAACTTTTGACCTGGTTGTGCCATGAAAATTGACGGTATACTGTAATATTGTCAGTAGGAAGTCACAAAATTGTGTTTTCTTTCTTCCCCCTTTCACAACGCATCTTTGCCTCTTCGCATAAGGCCCGACGTCTTTAAGCTCTGAGCATGAGCACGCGCAGCGACAGCGGCAGCCACGGCCACAGCCGCGACAGCAGCACGGCCAGCATCGGTCTGGCGCCCCCGCCGCCTCCAGGAAGCGCCCCCATGCCGCCCAACCCGAGCAACGGTACGCTTCATATCGTATCTCTTTATCATCATGTCGTCATGGCACTAATTCGAAATTGTGACATTCTGTTATATTTGCTTAGCTCGCTTTTCGCCGCTGGATCATGTATCCCCGGAGGTTACACAGAGTAACCCTCTGCACCAATTGCTCCAGCAGCAGCAGTTCCCTCCTCCGCCGCCGCCCCCAGCGATGTCCAGTCAGCAGCAATTCCTACAGCAGTTCTTGGCGTCGTCGTCCAGTTCCATGCCCATGAACGGCAACCAGATGCGGCCTATGCCGCCAATGAGCGGCCCGTCCTCTCTGCTGCCTCAGTTCCAGCAATCGCTGCCCAATCATGGGGCATTTCCGCCTCCTCGATCGGCTCCGTTGCCGTCTCCATTTTCCCAGTTCCAGGCTGTCCCCAGTCTTTCTGCTACAAGTGGAGGGATGTATCCAGCAGCTCCACGAAGCGCTGGGACGACGTCTATGGATGGCAGCCGTAGCAACGGGTGGGAGGATCGGCGACCAGCTCTTTGACAGGATCCCCAAGACGCTCTTCCAATGCTCCTGGATTTGGTGCCACAGATGCACCAGTTACTCCTCCTGGTGTGAGGCTGAGTGGTGAGACAGTGGAATATCGTCCACGTGTAGACGCGGCAACTGGTGAGAATCGCTCACTGGAAGTGATGCCTATCACGCTGTACAATTCCGAGCGTACGTCACAACTGGGCAATCTCATCTCGGTGAATGAGCACTTTATCTCGTACCCGATCAGGAACGGTTTAATCCGTGTCATCAGCCAGAGCTCGGTGGATAGATTGCTGCTGCGTAAACACGAGCACCACGCCGTGACTGAGCTGGCGTTCTTCAACAGCAAGTCGGATTTGCTCTTGAGTTCTGGTACAGACCACCACGTGGCGATCTGGGCGATTCAGAACGACCCCATGAGTCGTCAATTGGTTAAGTTGGTGCCTACTCAAGCGCAACGTGTCAAATGGCATCCGTCGGATTCAAACAAGATTGCCATTGCCAACGGCAGCATGGTTTTCATCGCTGATTTGTCGAATGTTGACGCTGATGGAAATGGTGCGGAGAACTTATACGACTTGAGCGTTGTGTGTGGACAGACGTCGGGTCAGATAAATGACATGGCGTTCTCACCTGGTGCTGGCGAATGTGTCATCACTGCTGGCTCGGATGGATTTGTGCAAGTGTATCGCGTTCAGGACCGACTTCCTGGCCAACCGGCTGAATTTATTCAGCGATTCGAGCCGTTTAATGGGGGCTGTCAATAGTCTCAATTTTTATGGCGGTAATTTCCTGAACCAACCTGGCCTACTAATTGGTGGTGAGGCCAATACGAGCCTGTCACTATGGAATGTTGCGCTGACAGAGAGCACAGAACCTGTGCGCTACCAGACGGTCACGCTACGTGATGAGCTCCCTGAAGACTCATCATTGATCCACGAGACTATCTTTGATCCAACGACGCAGTTTTTGTTTGTGGCGGACCGCTCTAAGCCGGTGGTGTACGCCTTCCATCTTGCTCCTAGTCCCGATGCCCGCACACCCCGCCGGTTTGATAATGTGACGGAATTCGTGCTGGCGTACCCGGTATTGAGCATGGGGTTGCTAAACCGTGTTGGACAGAGTCAGTCAGCCCGTGATGGTAGTGACTTCAGTCTTGGTGGTCTCAATTTCTCTATGCAACTCTACTGTTTGCAAACACAAGCCATTCAGCGCTATCACGTAGCAGCCAGCGAATGCTTTATCCCTTTCACCCGCGGCTCGCTCGAGGATGAAGTAGAGGCAAGCGGAAATGTTGGTCAAACGGTTGGTGCTGTGACAACCGAAGGGGAGGGCATCGAAACATCGTATCAGACTGCGGCTGAGTCTCCACGTGCTACTGCAGCCATTTCGGCTCCGGAGACTGAAATTGATGTACAAGCTCAGCCAGACGATGACGATGAAGAAGCAAGCAACCATGATCAACAATCTGCTCTTCGCAGCAATAACCTTTCAGCAGCTCCCTCGTCCCCCAGTGCTCGGAGTACCCGAAGCACTCGAAGCACTGGTGTTCGATCCGTGCACCTTGCCACTGGGGACGATGCAGTGTCGGTCTCGGCTTCATCGGTAACTGGTGACGACGGAACACTTCCTAATTTGAGATTTTACGCTCGCTCATCGCCATCATCTTCGGTTCGCGCCTTCCAAGATGAATCCTCTGTGCAATATGACCCTTCGATTGATGACACTGCCAGTGAAACACAGCAGCAGACCCTCCTTGCTACGCTGCGTCGGATGGAGGCTGCGCAGCTCCAACGCGACGAGCAGCTCCGTGAGCAGATGCAAGTAGTTATGGGAAACTTAGGCAACCATTTAACGGCGCAGGTGTCGACTCAGGTGGAAAAGTCGATCCAGAAGCAGCTGCAATCCGTTCTTGTTCCAGCGATGGGCCGCATCGTGTTGCATACAATGGAGAACAACTTCATGAAGCCCGTCCAGAATGGATTCCAGCACGTGATTAGTGAGAAACTGATCCCGCATATGGAGCAGAAGTTGGACGAGTCTTTGTCGACGTCGCTGCCTGAGCAGCTAGCTAATGGTGTGGAAGGCATGGTGCAGCGGATGGTGGAGGATGTGCGCCAGCCCGTGCGCGAGTCATTCCGTGAGTGTTTCCAAGACATTTTGATCCCATCATTCCAAGCTGCGACACAGAAAATGTTCGAGCAAATTAATGACACGTTTGTCCAAGGTACACGCAGCGCCTTCGAGGGTAGCGGTCAGAACAGCAGCAATGCAAAGGTTGCGAGCCAACTGGAGCAACTTACACAAATGGTGGACAGCTTGTCCAAGCAGGTAGAGCAGTTGAGTTCGACTGTCAATGCTGGAAGCGTCGGTGGGGCACTGGTTCCTGTGGGGAAATCTCCGGAAGAACTGCAGATGGAGGCGCATAAAAACAAAGTTCTTGACTTCCTTGCACAAAATGACTGGGAGGAAGCATTCAAGTTTGCACTTGGAGCACAGAATGTTAGCCTAGTAGCATTTACCTGCCAGCAGTGTGACCCGCGCCTTGTGCTCAGCAGTCGCCCGCCTAAGCTTTCGCAAATGCTGATCTTATGTCTGGTGCAGCAGTTGGGTGCCGACCTTGCAGACGACCTGGAGACAAAACTGAATTGGCTGCGTGAGTCGCTGCTGGTGATGAACGTGCGCGACCAAAGTATCGCCGGCTTCGTCACGAGTGTACTGCAGGAGCTTCAGACGAGTTTGAACAGCGTGCCAGCGCAGTTCCACGATTCCCAGTTCACTCTCCTGCATCACGTACTCAACTCGATGCTTAACTCGGCGTAATTAAACGTAGAACGAGCAAGTGTGGCTCATGTTTGGCTCATGATTGGTTTTAGTAGTTGTTTCGAAGCCTGTTAAAAGATGTGTTGTGAGGATCTGTATGTATATCGTCGGTGTTGTCAACTGCACACGCACACAAAGTCTAAACACTTGAAGATTCGACCTGGTGGCCGTTGAAGAGCTCGGCGATGTCGTCGCTAACTTCCTTCACTTCGTTTTCATCTCGACCTTCAATCGTGAGGCGAGTATTAAAGCTGGTGTCACGCACACCCGTCTCATCTTTCGTCAGATTCACGTAGCTACCGATGGCGATATTTGGATGCGCATTTTGTACGGCTGTCAGCTGGGCTGCGAGATCACCTTCCAGCATCAAGGTATTCACCTAAACAATAAAATAAAATTGTCAGCAACACGTTGTCATTCCCGAAATTCAGTAACGCTTACCAAAGCGCGATAGATGGGTACGCCCACAAAATGTTCTTCGTTGTACGTGAGCATAGAGCGCACCATCGACGGGATACCCGGTAGAATATACACGTTCTCAACGACGGCGATGGGCGTCCAGAACTCAGTCGTCAACGTTTTACACCCAACCGGTAGCAACGCCATCCGCTTGCGGCCTTCCGTCATTCCCCTGGTCGGTTCTTCATTGCTGCTTCCAACCCTTCCAAAGTCGGCTTGTGAAACTCAACGCCCCGACCAAAGGCCTTCGCCTACACAGATCCAAGCAGAAAAACTACCACTTTAGAACTTTCATTCATAAGTCTAAGAAAAATGATAACTTACCACACTCTCGTACGTGATATCGTCGTGGGTCGGTCCAATGCCGCCAGTGGTGAAGACGTAGCCCGAGGGCCCCACCATCTCCGACAACTCTTGGACCGTGGACACAATCGCGTCTTCCTCGTCAGGGATCACGACCACTCGCTGGAGGTCGATCCCTCGACGGAACATGAGCTTCGCGATGAAGTGCGAGTTGGTGTCAAGTGTCTACATATTGATAACATTGAAAAAGGTTGTTAGGGAATAAAAAATTAATTTGTTAAAAGATATTGCTGAGACCTTGCCGGTGAGGACTTCATTGGCGATAACGCAGACGGCGGCGCGAGGTGCAGGAAGTTGAGTCGACATGGCGCGACTACAGAGAGAAATCGGGCATGTCGATCCGCTCAAGTATGCAATGGAAGCGGTCCGTAACAGGGGCGAGGAGTAGCGACGCCACATTGCTTGACGCAACGCTCTACAATTCACTAATCAAATTGATAGTTGTCGTTTTCATTCTAATTGGATGAAATTCATTTTATAAAATAGAACATTTTTAAAGATTCTGTTAACCTGTTGAATAAAGGAGAGAGAATCATGCAGAGTTGATGAGCATCAGTAGTGCTTGCTTGGGTAGAGCTGCAATTCTAACGTTGGTAAGTTAACATTTCATGTGCTCAAAGTTGTGCCTTTTCCATATTGTGACACAGTATTTAAATCCCTCAATATCTGATCACCTTCAGTGCTGAAGGCCTTTTAAATTGATGAGTATGGTGTCTTCTATACTATAGAAGACACAATAGAAATACACGCTTGACCTGAGCACCAGTCAATCTGTTGAACAAGTGCTTTACTCTAATACACTCACTTTTGCTTTGCCATCATCTACAAGTTCCACTCTCCACTACGTGTTTCATCTTCTCTTCATAAAAGTGTAGATGTTAGACTTAGTGCGAGATTACACACTAATTCTGAGTCGCTTCGCGATATGGAACTTTACCTTGTGCATGTTGGCAAGATCCATATTTTCAGGTTCACGTTTCTTTAACTTGATAGAGGATTCCATCAGGATACCGCACCAATAGGGCTGTACTTCAACTTTTCACAGAGTTCTTGTGGGTACTCTTCTTGATCTATCACTATTGCAGTATCACTTTATTGTATTCAAATTCCTAGATAGTTTGTAAGCAGACCCTTGGCCTTGAAACCATATGTCTTTGCAAGCTCTCAAACAAATGAACCTCTCTGAATCTGTTGTACAAATCACATCGCTCGCATACAAAAGCATAAAATGCGAACACTCGGTCACAAGTATCGGAAAAAGAGGCACGGCTCGCTTTTGCATTCATAGAAGTGCTGTGTCATGCAAGTCTATCAGAATGTTGTGTAAAGCCATACAAGCTACGACGGTCTGCAATGACGTCCTTGGCCTGTGTTCTTCGAGTGGTTTATTTAGTATCTTAAAGCGTTCTTTGAGTAATCCAAATGTATTTTCAATCACCATGCGCGCTAAGGACAAGTTGAAGTTGATCTTTGCTTGGGCTTGGGTAACACTTCCTCCTTCGTCCTTCTTGCAGCACAAGGTCATAACTGCAGGTGACCCTCCGTCGCCAGAATCGGCTGATATATGATATCTTCGAGGCAAAACTCGGTCGATATTTCTACTAAAAGCTGAATGTTGAAACGTTTGGCATTTTTCCAAGATCCAGATCGTATGTCAAATGATATAAACCGCATGCGATGACCACAAGCAGCTAGTACATCTGTAGAGGGAAATTTACGTAGAAACAGATGAGCATTATAATATTTACTAAAAACAGAAGTTGCTCACAAATATACTTTTGCGATTGTACCAGTCCTCAAAATCATGAGGCCGGATGATCGCGATGAGACTTCCGCCAATCGCTCCGCAACAAAGAGCGAACCCTTGAACGCGACGAAAAACAGTGGCAATACTCTTCCACTCCTCAGTCATCTGAAGTAACTTGATGTAAACAGACCGTTCATTAGCGATAACGCAAACGATAGTATTCACGTTGACAATGCGTCATGATTTCAACACTCGTAATGCATGTGCTGTTTTCTAACCCCACTAGAACCCAAATGAAAAAAGTGCATGCTACAACTCTTTCAAAATTAACTTTTGGTATGGTTTTGCATGCAAAATGGCCACAAAACATACAGCACAGTTTACGAAATGTCGTCTGTGAGCAGCACAAGTGCCGACATACCAAGCATTGTAGCACTCATTATCTAGCATATACTCAAATGTAACAGACGTCTCGAAGGTAAATGCACTTTCCTGTGCAGCATAAATCCACAAACTAGCAGCAACAGTTTCCACTGCAAGCGCAACTAGCTAGGGTGGGCTGGGTACTAAAGCGAATGTAAAATACTATCAGCTGCTAGCCAATCCGTCAAACCCATGAACTCGGCTGTTCCTCGGGTAGTAGAGTCCTCGTGAATAGCTAAACTAAGCCTATCCCTGAGTTTGATGAACTAATTAATTCTTTCATTAACCCAACACCTAACTTAAGCACCAAACCCAGCCAGCGCGACCAGCCCCTTATCGGAGCGTGACGCGATGCACTTTTGCCTCGGCGACTGTGGCGACGTCCGTGCTGGTTTGAAGACTAAAACGTATTGGTCTGTTGATGCATTCATACATAGAGTCCAACTTCTTATCAGTGTACAGTTTCCACTTCCTCAGTAATATTAATATTATCTTGTATCCTTCAGAACAAACTATACAAAATTGAAGTTCCCAATTTGGAAAGGGGCGGGAAAACTCAGTCACTAGCACTTCCGAAGCCAGACGTTTCGTAAGAATTTGCAATTGCGATTGACCATTCAGCAGACGTAAGAAATCATGGGTAAGGCCATCGGATGCCCAAATATGATAAGCTGTAGTTAAAAGTGAAGCATATGGAGATGGCAGCAGGCGTATGGTTTTATCGTAATCTCCTTGCTTCTCGAGACACAACTGGTCAAATGGGTTCAAGAACTGGAGGAGACGAATATTTGCCTTTATAGAACGCTTATCGCTTATCGAGATGAAGACACGAAACTTCAGGAGGAAGTCTGCGATGCATGGGATCTTTCGTTCTCCGATGCCTGTATAGCAGTATTTATGCGGCGTCACGGACTGTACTTCATGGCGAAGCTGCATCAATGGATCCTGATGCCGTCCGAGCAGGGCCTCGAGAGCAACAGACAATGACGGATCTGTATGCACCTGTTGATATTTTCAAGATGGATGAAACAGGGTTGTGTTATGCGATGGCGCCGGTGCGTTCAATCTGCTCGAAGCACATGCGCGGCACAAATAAGGACAAGGCCAGGATTCTTATGGCGCTTGCGGCGAAAGCTGATGACTTTGAAGCGATGGGACCCCTGATCGTAGGGCGAGCAATGAATCCCCGCTGCTTTAAGGAGCGCACTGCCAAAGATCATGGGTTTATCTACCGAACAAACTCGAAAGCCTAGATGAGGGGTGGTATATTTCGTGAATGCCTACGCTCTCAATCGAGACATGCGTACTGCGACAGTGGGAACCTTGAATCACGCCTTAACCAGATTTTGGCCGATCCCGCTGTTGTCTCTATGGGTAGTAGGACCCAGATCAACTCGTCTGCAGAGTGAGGGCCTGATTTTGATGTCGCTAGGTTACCTCATCTCCCCTTTGGACCAGACCATAAATCATTCATTTCCTTAATTATCCTGATAGCTGACACCTGCTACACCACACGGCAAGCAGAAAAAGAAATCCAACACCGTGCCGAAGCCACTTAACCCCGCATCCAATCAGCCTTTGTATGGACTGCTGATGAGCAGATGCTCTGTTGTACGCTTGCTTCAAGACGTTAAACATCGATTCCAGAGCACCAGGAGTGCTAAACAACTCGCAGATGCCTGACTTATGGTCACTGTACAAACAATCCAACACTCAGGGTTCTAGATAACTCCAGACCAGTGCAAGTCAAAGGTATGTCCCATTCAGCTGAATTCGTATGTACCCTGTCTAACTGTCACTTATTTCTGCCCAATTGTAATGTTATAGGTGAAGCACTTGCACAAGCAGTACACCCGGGAGGAGACTGAGCATCTACCTAGAGGCCTATGAAGAAGCCTCCACGCCATAGCACAATGCGTGAAGTATGGGGTGGCCACGCTGGCATGGATGTAGATCTTTTCACCAGTGATGCTGCAGAGATCGAGGAGAAGGTAGATGTCGGCACAAGCGCGGTAATGGGGAGTTTGTGGTAGAGTAATCAAAAGAGAAAGACGCCACGAGCAACTTGGCAAAGTACAAAAGTTCTGAAGCTTCTATCACCACCAGTCAACGCGCCGGTGGATGGAGGCAGCTTATGGCAAATGAAGCCGAGATAGATCTTCAACAGTCGAGGGCATGAGAGCTACAGGAACGGGGCTGAACAACATTGCGGACGCGTTCGAGGTTGCCAGGACGCAATTCGTTGACGACCGCAACGACGAGAAACTATAGTTTACTTCGCGAGATGGCCCAAACACTAAAGCTCAGAGACAGATTTCAGTACTCTTTTGCAACACTTGACGAACCAAAGCAACAACGCTAAGAATTGCCTGATTTCACCACTTTGACTTTTAGTTGCTAATAATATTTGCAATTTCATTTCTCTTAAGCATTCCTATCTTTTGGTGGTTTGCATCTAAATCGCCATCAACGTCAGCATCGTCATCCACAATGCGAGGAATACTTGTGGAATCTCGATACTGTATCATCAGATTATGCAATGCGATGGTGACGACGACAAAGTCTGCAGCTCTGCGAGGTTCTTCCTGGCTTATGACCGAAATCATCCGGGCGCTCGATTTCAATCAAAGATCCATCTAGGCACCAACCACGCCAGGGTAACCGTGTTGCACGACAAAACCCGCTTCTATTGTTTCCCAACTGCGAGGTTCATTTGAAATCGATAGAACGCTTCCAGCGGCACCCTTCTACACGTGAACAACCTCGGTAGTAATTTCCTTAACGTAGCTTCGGGACATCATAGTAGCGCTCACTTCACAATACCAACCCATGGAGCCCAGGGAAAAATATAGCGCGGTTGCCACTTTCTTTTCGAAGGAGTGATTTTTGTTGGCTTCAGCGAATCTAACGCCTTGATGTCGTAAAAGGAAAGCACGGCGCAAAATGTCATCTGTGAGAAACGAAGATTACTCTGGAACCAGTCTCCTTAGAAAGAAGACTGTAGCATAGGTTCGAAAGTAAGACCGTCGCAGTGAAAATTGTTTCTCTGCACTTCGTGGTGCATCTTCACATTCTTCAGCTAATATAGCCGCGACGTGGGAGATAGCAGAGCGTGCAGCGACCAACACGATATCTTATTCCTCCGTCCTGGCTGCCATCTCTTGTCCCCCCTTCTCGTACCGTATCCAACTCTCGTAAGTGGAAAAAGAAAGAGCAAATATCTCTTACTGTTCTGTTATAAGAGACGTTATTTTGGCTAATCACGAGGCCAAAATAAATTGAGCGTCTCCATCTCCAGCTGCCTAGCGAACACGCCCTTACTGAGGAAAGCGTGATATGTAGCATTACCTCTGTTTTACAGAATTGGGTGTTCTACTCGAACTTTCCGAAATAGATTGGTTGAATCGACATGGCTAAATCGACAGCCAATCGCGCAAAACAGGAAAACACTTGATTTTACTATGCACCTCTAGTAAGTCCGATAGCGTGCTTATTGAAAGTACGCATGTAGCCATCTTCAGTTGCACTAAAGACTTCAACGTTGTATGGGATCGATTCAGCCAGTTGTTATTAAACACTACCTCTGCAAGGTAGTTAAATTTTAATTATATAGTTATGTCGGCTCGACCAATCAGGAGTCGTCAGGGTAAGTGGCGACTTAACTTAACTCGACGGAAAACGCTAACGAAGGCGCTCTTATTGTAAATTTCGCTTGAATTTGCCGATCTCGATCGGTCTGGTTAACCCTTTCACTACCAGCAAGACCAGGCTAGCTTATGGGTCCGCATCGGACCTGTAACTGGAATGCTCTGCTCTTCTAATTGGCTAAAATTCAGCCGAAGACGACTTGGGGTGGAGCTCACCACGGCTAACAGGTCCGCAGCGGACCCGTAAAATCGCAGTACCGTAATACCCACAACAGTTTGATGAACTCATGCCCACACAATTGAATTCAGATTTTCAAATTTGCTTCCTTCTCGCGACACGACGATGGAAATTGCTGAGCTGCTCAACGACGATGACGCGGCTGAATGGGAGTTCGAGGACTCCGACGAAGATGAAGAAAACGATGATCAAGTGGGTCAGACAGTGAACGAGGAAGCGGAGGCGGCGACACAATCGGACAGCGAGGCAGCTCCAGATAACCTTTCTCCTGCTCCAGCCCAGCGAAAGCTGACTGGAAATGCTTACGTGGATGGCATAATCCTGGAGAGCGGTCTCCACATTATTCGAGACGGGGAAGTCAATCTAGCCTACAAAGAGCGAGGAGAGTTGGGGCTCTTCTCGCTCTTCTTCACCCGTGAATTTCGAGACGCACTGCTGGGCTGGACAAACACAATGCTCACGGAGAAAGATAAAACTGAAGCAACAGTGTTTGAAATTGACGCTTACATTGGCTTGGAAATAGCTATGAGTATAATACCTATGACAGAGATCAAAGAGCTATGGTCTCAAAAACGCTTTCTAGGACAATCGGATTTCCCTCTGACTATGGCCAGAAACCGATTTGAGAGTATACGAGCTCGCTTTCAGGTGCACGCACCAGGGAGCGTACCCGTCCAACTCCGAGAGCTGGACCCACTCTGGCACAGCCGCCGCTTGATGGCGCAGATTCAGCAGAAGTTTGCTTCCATTGCAGTTCCGGTCGGTGCAGTAAGCCTCGACGAAAATACAATGCGTACTAAAGCTCGCTCGGGTGCGCGGACATTCATGCCGTCCAAACCTGACAAGTACGGTGTGCGCTTCTACGCGGTAGTGGGCTGGGAAAGTTTGTACGTATCCTCCATCTGGGACAACGGCTCTGGCAACCGAACACCCGGCAGAGCGCTATGTGGACGTATTCCCAGCACTTCGCTCGCCTCTGTTGAGGACCTTAGACCGCAACGACATTCCTATGAGGAGGAAAGATGCTAGTTCACTGTGGGTAGCCATGTGCGGCCACCTAACCAAAACATTTCCAGCGCCGAACTTTCGGCGACTACTAGTATGCGATAACTTCTATACCAGACACAATCCGGCCAAGACATTGCTGGCGTTCACTGACGGAGAGATGAAGATGCTAGGTACGGTGAGAATCCCTCTGCAAGGCAAATGGATGGCTCGAGAACTTGAGGCGGCAAAGGCGCGAATGGACAACGCAGCTCGAGGATCCTGGGAGCTCGTCGCGGCTATCGATGTACCCACAGGGTGGGAGAAGCAGCAGGAAGCTCACAAGCGTTCCCAAAAGAAGCTGCCACCACAACAGCAAACGCCGTTCGTACTGACAACAACAATTGCCGAACATGCTGGATATGTAGTGTTTCGTGACAAGCAAACTGTGGTATTCTACACTAATGACCTTGCAGGCACTCCAACGCAGCGCGTTCTACGTGGAGATAACCCAGAGGCAATTAGGCTGTGTCGCGGACTCGCACCGTTGCGTCGGTGGACAGGAGAGCAAGTCCTGCACCGAAAAACCTTCCAAGTGCCTGCGGTGATAGTGGCATACAACATCTTTATGAATGGGGTGGACAGGGTGGATCAGCTGAGGAGTACGAACCCAATACGACGAAAGGAGAAACGACTATCAATGAGTATCCTAACTTGGTCTATTGATTTAGCACTCGTAAATGCGTATGCCTTGTACAAAAAGGTAGGAGGACCACAAGCTTCACGCGTGACGCTGCGAGAATTCAAGAGGCGCGTGGCGGAGGCTTTGACCGCGGTACAACGTTCACGTATGGATAAACAACGACGGCGCGAACCGGCGCCAAACCAGCCTCTCAATGAAGTTGTAGGGGTTGATGAAAGCCTACACACCCTAACGTCAAACTCCAAACAGCATTCAACTGGAAAACTAACGTGTTACCTGTGCTCACTTCGAGGATTCTCGAAGAAAGCTCTCTTCGGCTGTACTGGCTGCCATAGAGGCTTCCACGTCCCGTGCTTTACTGCATTCTGTTATCGGGATGCACTCCGTTCTGCATCGCGCGCTGTCCGGTCGGCTCTCGACGCAGTGCGCGATGCCGCTCCGCGCAGCCGCCAAACAAACACGCCTGAAGAAAAATAAAACGATAACATATCTAGATCAGCTTGAGTTACCATAAATACCAATAAAACACTAGTAAATAGTACCTGATTGTCTGATTCAAGCGCTCTACTCCCTTTGCAACGCACAGAGGAAGTTCGATCAGCGTCTTCTTCGACAGTGACCCGTGCTTCTTGTAGAAGTAGAGCTGACGCAGCGCCTGGTCGATGTGGCGAGGTGTGCGCATCTTGCGCCCAGCCGTCTGCATCCGCAGTCTGCTGCCGATGATGTCCTTCCCGTATTTGTCCCATTCGCACGGTGCGTCACCGCAGTAGACACATGCCCTAGGAGGGAAATCCCTGGCGACCATTGCCGATAGTTCGAAATTTAAATTTGATGCAGTACCTTGGGCAACACGACAGGCAAATGTGAGCTCCACGTTTTCAGGAGTGGCGTGTGGATAGGTCGATTTATTATCGATGTCGCTATCTCATTGGTCGGATTAGAGGTCCCGAGCGGACCTGCAAATAATCTCTGGTAGTGAAAGGGTTAAGTCCACAGGTATGAACAGCTCAACGAAGGCAGCAGCACTCGTGTCTGTGTTGCCGCTCTGGGAGCTGCTTCTGCTGCGGCAGTACTGAAGAGGCGGTGGCTGCACGAACTGAGATCAATCTGATATCTTCGAAGTGGGCGTGGTTCTTGCGGCGATAAGTGCTCTTTGTGCAACGATTACGCCAGCCATGGCGAGCCTACAACACTGCTCAAGCTCGACTCAGCGGAGAAAGTAGGAAACGCAGCAGATTCATGGAAAGGCTGGCCAGAATCAATGTGTCCCCGTCGCTCATCTTGAGCTTTGACACCTGGATTGTTGGATGAGCTGTCCCCTTTTGAATATGACCCTCTTTTACCCAATCAAGTGAGATCGACGATCTTATTGGATGAAACTAGGCCCGTGCTTAGTTTCATCCAATCAAATCGTCTAATTTTTGTCGAGTTAAGTTATCTAACAACAAAGACGCAAATTGTGTGCCCATCTGGTTATTAGATAACTTAACTCTTAACAAAGACGCTCTAAGAATTCGCAGTACAAGCATTGCCTTTTCGGCGCCGAAAAATTTGCCTCCGCCCGGGATTGAACCGGGGACCTTCTGTTTACAAGACAGATGCTCTACCACTGAGCCACACAGGCGTCGACTGCCAAAATTTGATTTGTTACAACCAATGTAATATTTCGTATTACTCACACTGGATAATCAGAAAAAGGCCGTCAATACCGACTACCTCGACTTATAGCCGACAGGGTCCCGCCCAAATTGTTGACAAATACATGGCGAGTGGGATATTGCAGAAATTGTACACCTTCCACGAGTTTTATAAAACATATTTAAAAATGACCTGTTTGACTGTATAGCGCTTTCTCCAACTCCATGTAGACTTAAAACCTTGCACTCCTTCTTCCTTTGCCATTTCAACCGCCTTAATTGCAGCATCAGGTTTGATACTGGAACGCCCTCTTCTCTAAGCTCATTAATCCACACAACCAATGTTCTCTCGGCGTCACTCGAAATTGTACGTGTTAGGCCACAGAGATGATTTTTCTTTCAGCTTCCATCTTGGCTAGTTTTAGATGCATTCTGGATGTCATGCTGTTTGACACGCCAATGCAAAATCAACTTTCTTCTACTTTCATATGCATGCTCAGCCAAGATAGGAAAAAGTGATCGATAGTTCTGCGAACAGAACCTGTTGCCGCAAGGTAACTAAGTACCTCCAGCTTGTAGCGACCGCAATACGAGTTGCGCTTGAGAGGGCGAGGCATGGAGGGTTGGAGGCTTGGGAGTCCAGGGCTTTTTAATAGTGAATTGATGGAGGTTCGCGAGCTGTCCGCTATAAGCGATGGTCAACCAGCCCTACCCTGGAACCATTTTCATTGGTTCATCCCTAACTGTCGGCTATAAGCAAGAGACCGTTATAAGCAGAGGTAGTCGGTACTAGCCCAATGGCAGAGATTTCTGCCACAAACCAGAGAGCATTTCCGAATCTGGGCTGTGCCGAGTTTGTCCGTATTGACACAAACCAACGACAAGTTACCACAAACTAACACTACCACTAGCCAAAATATAATCATATGATAATCATAGCAGCTTCATTATGAGATGAAAGTAGTATTTCTTAAATGTACATAAATTTCACATACAGATTTCTTGTGACGTATTAATGTTAAACTAGAAGAACTTTAACGGAACAGTGAAATCGCAGGATATTGGTGTCTGTTGGGACGTCGAAACACTGGTGCAAATAGCATTCGAGGAACGCTAGAGCTAACAATTCGCAACGGTGACCGTCCATTGTTAAAAATCATGGTTCACGACTCTCCTCCTACGTTTAGTTGTCTCTAGTAAAGGGCGAGACACAGTTTTGAAAAGTGCATAAATCGTGGAAATGGTGGTTCCGTCATTTCTCGAGTCCATTACAGCATATGTGATTGAACTGATTCTGAGAACGCACCAGTGGGTTTTTCTACGAAACCAGCTCCACTTCTTGTCTGCTGCCTCTGGCAGAACGATATTTTCCTTTATCCACTTACCTTTTGTTCTTCACTTGTCATAGTCATCAAGTGTGAGGTAAAAGCTTATGCTGGGCAGTTTAAAAGCAACTGTCAGTTCCTTGACATATAACTGCCAACGCGGCGGTCACACATGTCATCACGTTCTCGGTCATGTAGAAATTTTAACAAGGAGAGTTCATTGTTGAGATCCCATTGCAGCAGACATACATAGATGTCCTCGTAGGCGCTCATGTCCTTAAACTTTGCTTTCGTACACGCAGGCTCCATGTTATTTCCCTTGATCCAATTAATACACTGTTCAAACCAGGGAAAGCATGCTTCACGACGTACCACATTCCATCACATCCAAGTAGTCTGCTGTAATGTACAGCGTCATTCTTTCGCATTAAAACTTGAGCAATTTAGCGTCATCTTCTACAAGTACCCCTTTGAATCCTTTGAACTTATCCTTGCAATCATGAACGGCGCTCTGATACTTCTTAACCCACTTCTTGGGAACAGTTTCAGTGCAAATTTCCGTCTGACTACTAACGATAGAATCATGTTCTATCTGTACGGCTGCACAGAGTAATAAAGAAGGTTGGCCAATTATCGTAGCTATTAAGCTGCTCATGGGCTTTACCGTCTGACAGATTGTTTAAGTAGACTCCTTTGCCGATGTAGCCGTCTTCTCTTTAACGGTAGATATTATATCACAATGCGAGGAGGGTGCTGTTGACTCAACTTGAGAAACGAGATCTCAATCATGGCGTCTCTCACCTAGTTCACATCTTTGGAGATCGCAGTCATCATCCTAGGAGGGAGAATGATCATCACCTCCACGATACAAGGACTGTGAGCTCTTTTGACAGTTCGTGGATTGGTCTCGACGAACTTCCTGACTATGCCTTTCTGATTGCTGTGTGAGCCTTTAGTATAGGTATGGAACTACCACTATAGAAGGTTGAGAGCGAGATTGGTCCACATGTGACGATGTCGCTGACACTCCGTGCAGCGAAGATTTTAATGACAGAATACGTTCTCTTTGGAGGGCTCAAAGTAGAACGACTCATAGGTTAGAGTACTGCTCGAATCTTATATTGAAGCAAAAATAATTAAACGAATTATCGCCAATATCACGTAGAAGTATCCCGTATGGATTTAATCCGGAACAGACTCCGGAATCCGCTAATTACTGCGCGTTATACTCGAAATGTCCAGGGTCGATTGGTTGAATCGACACGGCCAAATCGACAGCAAATTGCGCAAAACAGGAAATCATTTGAGTAACTATGCACCCCGAATAAGTCCGATAGTGTACTTATTGGAGGTACGCATGTAGGCATCTTCCGCTTGGGGGTGATTTCACGAAACACTTAAAAATTGTATCGGAACGATTCAGCCAATCGCTGTCAAACCGGCCGAGATCGGCAAATTTGGCCGGAATTTACAATACGACTCGTGTGCAATAAAGTCAGTGTGGCTATCTTCTACAAGAACCCGGCTCGCTTGCATATGGGATGCATATTAGGGTGTAAATTTTCGAGGACGATGTAGGGAGAGAGAAGTAGGGCAACGAACTCTTAACTCAATCTCACTCACTTTTGGTTTTTCAATCTCACCCACAAGCCCTTCCTTCTGCTCGTCTGCGCTTAGCCAACTTCCTTTTAAAGCGAAAAAGAGATGCAACTAGAGTAGTTTACGTCATCGATAGACACCTTCACATTGCCCACACAATGCATAGCTCTTTAGATGTGCCCGCTTGAGGAGTTGAGCAAAATAAAAGAGTATTCCCAGCGTAAGTCGTCAGACGCTCAAGTATAACCCAGTAGCCCAAGTTTTGTAACTATCCGTACAATATCGGTAGCAAACAAAGCGATTGTATTGCGTACTGGGACCAGATGGCACCTCGATGCAGGTCGACCTGGAGTAACTCTCGTCCCCCTTCTATACTAAAACAAAGACCTACGATAGAAATTCACAGATGAGTTCAGCAGCACGTTCAGATGTATGATAAATAACACCCAATCTTTACAAAGTCGGAGTAATAAGCACCTCTAGCGTTACCCCCACAGGGTTCGCGATCGTACGTCGATCTTCGGTATGGATGGCAAGAGCTGGTAGAAGGCCTTAACGTAAGCGGCAGAAGCCTTGCGCTTCGGTTCGGTTTGGGGCGAATGGTCTTTCTAAAACGGACAGTTTAGGCTGTCTAACGGGCCTCTCCGTGACCTTTTACAGCACGCGTTTAGAAAGGCAGCTTGCTATAATAAGCCATAATTATCTCGGCATAATCGCTGCAAGGTACCATCAAGCCCTAGACGGTATGTATAGGTAAATTATATTGGACATTTTCAACGTGAAGCCTGTGTGGCTCAGTGGTAGAGCATCTGTCTTGTAAACAGAAGGTCCCCGGTTCAATCCCGGGCGGAGGCAGTCCTTTATCGAAGTCGGTACCGCGACTTTAACATAGACGTGTTATGGTTGCTTTACCACGTTATGGCAGACTGGTTGGTCTACTACAATATGGAGAACACGGTCCCGCTCAAGCCTGAAGATAGGGCTGTCCGCATGGCGTGGGCAAGGGGAAAGCTGTTGCTGAAGGGCGCTGGGTCCCTCTTAGATTCCATTATCTTCTCTGATGAGAAGAAATGGTGTCGGAGATGGTCTCCGAGTCTTATGCTCACTTACTTAGTAGGATAAGATAACGAAGTAGAAGCGCTATTTATAATGTATGTTGGGTCAATGAGGCTGCGGTGCTTGACGGCAAGGAGAGAATTCACTTTTGGAACTTCCATCTTCCTGCCAAGCGCCGCTGACCAAGACCCCGGAGCCTTTGGCCCCGCCATCCCGCGTTCTAGTACTTCCTACGTGCAGTGCAACAATGCCACTAAAACAACAAATGGAATCTCAATGGGCCCGATGGCTTTCAGTACTACTGGAGAGACTTACGTCGGCCGCTCCGTCGGCCTAAACGTAGACAGGCTGGTGGTGGGTCCGTGATGGTTTGGGCTGCATTTAGTGCAAGAGGTAAGACCCCGTTGGTGATTTTGACACGGAGACAGAGCTCAGTTGCCTACGTGTACACAGCCTCTTAGTTCCTTCTTCTTTTTGGTCACTCAACTTACGGCTCCGACTTTATCTTCCAACAAGATAAGGCAGTATACACACGTCAGCGCGCACCAAGGAGTACTTCACAGAGCAACACGTTAATCATTTGGAATGGTCGTTAAAGTCGCCAGATCTAAATCTTTTGAAAACCTATGGGTGATAATGATCAGGCGGGTGTATTGTAATGATAAACAGTATGACAGCGTGCCTAATTTGAAGACTGCGTTATTCGAGGCATGGGATTTCATTCCTCTTGGCTTACTTGTGTCTCTTGTTGAATCAATGCCTCGCAGACGCTTAGAAGTGGCCGCTAAGACAGGAGATAAGACGCACTATAAAGTAGTCATCATTTGAATACGGGTGAGGTGTACGATTTAATTTGTCGCGACCCCAAAACGGAAAGTTGTATGGGAGCTATGTTACAAACTGCGAACACCCGCTCGTTAGCACAAGCAGCGCCTTTCAATCATTAGTACCTCTCACACATCTAAACAGCTTTTACAGCTCAAAAATGACACAGTTACGGCCACTTTTATAGGTGTCCGATCTAATTTGTATAAGCGATAGCTGAGAATAGAGAAGCACAACGCAGCCGATGAAAAAATGCCTCCGCCCGGGATTGAACCGGGGACCTTCTGTTTACAAGACAGATGCTCTACCACTGAGCCACACAGGCATTAATATTTAAATATATTTAAACAAATATGCATGTTGTGAGTAGTAAGCAGAAATTGCTATGAGCGATAGTGGGATGATATTATTTTAGTGGATTAGAAAATGCAACTCACAGATCCCTTTATGAGTGCTCAGTTCTTTCAATGGTTTTCGCTGAAGAGACCTTCACCATTTCGAGATCTACCAAGTGAATGATCGTCATTTAAGCGAAGCTACCCCTGATTTCGATAAGGGTCTGTTTGGGCCAACCTCTAATGTATATTGCTTCTGTTTATATATATGCTGTTTTGGCATCAAACGACTGAGTTGCAACCTACCTACACGTACTTGGACAAGCATTTGATTCAGATGTCAGTTCAGTGGGTATATAATAGAGGATAATCCGACGCTGGACTGCAACATCAGCGGGGTTATATACGTCACCTTCATGGGCTGGTGGCCCCTCGCGTTCTGATACTGCTTCTTTTGTCTTCACAGGGAGGGTATGGGGTAAATTTGCAATCAGTGAATCAAATAAAAAAGTTTGGTTTTGGAAGTGTGGACCAATGCAAGCTTAAGTATTGGAGATGATCCCTATACAATCGCCGGGTTGAGTGGCGTCAACTTGTAACGGGAAGCTTCTGTCCGGGTAGTAAGGTGTGAGGGTTGAGGTATGCGGTTCCGTGTCACTATCCCCAGGATGTGGATGGCGCGTCCATCTCAAACCAGGAGTGGACATTGGGGCATTGACGTAAGTCAGTGCACCGAGGTCCGTAAAGAAGGGTGTACTGCCCCAGGCTGGCTAACAGAGCAGGGAAAAGCCCTCGCTCTTGGTAGTGGGAGGATCTCGTGCCAGAATCCTGATGTGGCGCGGTTCCGCTGTAAGCCTCGATTCGATCACCTTGCGTCTACTCTTTTACTTTTGCACACGTCAAAGCCTCGCTTGTGTTGTTTACTTGCTTGTGCCGACGACAGGAATAATTGGTCGTAATATCGTTGAGGTTAGTTTTCTGCATGTGTTCATTGCTATACTTCTGCTCGCATTTTTGCGTTCCTGATGCTAATTATATTTTGCAGCTATTGAGCAGCAAACATTTCCTTCCTTTCAGCACACTTTACGCAATAGCATTTTACTGAACTAACGAATGGTATTTATTATGTCACCACGCAGTCACGAGTGCGCTTCAGGAAATGGGTACTACAGCTACTAGTACAGGAGGGCGTGGCAGTTGAGCTGAAGCACTAAGGTCCAAATGTCCCCGAGCTGGGAGCATATTTTGTGCGCACCGGGTTCGCAACGTTCTGCCCTTCTGGTCCAACAACGGACCCCTCATCTATAGTATAAACACGTCTGAGACCTGGTTGGATTGTACCCTATACTGGGTACTATGTTCTCTCGGAACAGCTTATTAAAAACTATGTGACAGAAGGATATGCTGACACAAGTGCTGAGGAAGCCTCAGGTATCATATTCACCCCTCCTTCCGAGTCGAAGTTATTGAGAAGGAGAACGGAAGGACAATTTATTTTAATATAAATCACTCATGTCTTGCGCCTGTGTAACCGTCCCATGGCCAACTAGACGATGGAGACGAACTGAGTGCGCGAGTCCCTGTTGGTGCTAGTGGAGGCGATCCACTTGCCTACCAACTAGAAATCTATAGTCCCTGGAAAAGCGCGTCTGTGTCTTATTCGGCTACGCCTTCGTCGAAGATTTACCCCTCTTTTGGAGAAGCGCAATTTCGAGCTGCTGCAGTCAGTGCTCTGCTTCCTGACGAAGCTTAACTGCATGAACTTTGGACTCTTCAATACATGGATAAGCAGCGCTCATTCTCGATTTGTTGCTGCCACACTTACATTTCATGCTCTTGGAGTCGGATTTGGCGTTTACGCCCATGGGGATCCATCAGTTGCAGCTCACTGTTTTGTGCTAGTTATGCTTCTTTAAGATTACCAGCGAAGATCAGAGGATTTCAGCGACTCGGCATGACTTTTGACGGCTGTACAATTCAGATTGGTGTGGAGATAGGCTGAGAAGCTTGTCTAGTCTCGTTCGTGTCTTCTTCACTGTCTGCACATACTTAAACTCCCGTCCTCCGCTAATACAGCTATATTCGAATGCATGCACGGATTGCGCATTATTACGCGCAAATGGTAAATAGTATGAGCTAGGAGCACCATGACAAAAATAGTAGCATGTATTCCTGTCTTCATTTCATCACAACCTTGACCAATATTGCTAAGCCGATCTTCTGCATATCTATTGACGCCTCCAGATAACAATCTTGCTTGTGATATTCTTTGCACTGTGCGCATTCTGATATCTTACGCTGCAATTTTGAGGGCACATCCACCTGTGATGGGAGTTTCCGGGTCACCGACCTGGTCGATAGCGACAGCAACTGTTGCCTGTCGTAAGAAAGTTCATTCGTGACTTGAACATACATCTGGTGGCTGTCCACCATCGTGCCATAGCACTCACGTTTTGGTTTGCGCTGTAGATACACTAGCAAAAATGAAATGCAACGTCCAGACGCGGCTATCATGCTAGCTGCACATACGGTGTGCACAGCACGTTTACAGCTCAGATTACTGCATGCATAAATGGCAGCGCCATATCCAGCCTTCACCATATTTCGGCACGACTTCCAGCAGCAGCAGACTTCTGCAGCTGGTGTCGCCGGGATTCCTGTCACAGACGTCTGATCTGCGTCTTCTTCACATGGGGAGGCCTCGCACGGTTGGCTCTAGTTTCCACTGTAGACGAAATCTGATCCATGAGTGGCGGAGGTACAGTGGTGAACAGGCTGAGCCCAGCAGCTCTTATACCTGCACTTTCTATTTTTGATGAGCGATGTTTTGGTGGAACTGAGCAAAAAAACAGCTTGCTGCTGCAACTCCGTCCTGCTTCAAAATCGATGTTGCTCGTAAATGTGTTCGTAAATACAGTCTGAGCCAATTAAATCACATGAAAATGTCTCGTCTTGCTGCTGCACAGGTGACAACCTCTAAGAGCATACCAAGCAGTTGCACGTGAAAGTAAAATGTTATATTGGCCCTTTTCTGGAAATATAGCGATTCATTTGCTTTCTTAACTACTCCATGAGAGTAACATTTAAGTAAATGCTCAAGTTTTACTGGGATCAAGTTTTTGGGCAAGTTTGCTCACGAAAATGATTTTTTGAGTAAACGCTGAGCAAACACCACATCATCCCCTGCAAAGCGTCTCATTTGCTCTCAGTCCCATATCGGCATCAAGTCCTCTGCTTGCGTAGCCTCCTAAACCCCACATCTTCACTGGTGCTTGCCCAGCGTGAATTTGCTCCCTCACCAACTACAACCACCAATGCTTCATCTTCTACAAAGTCGCGGAAGATCTTCCGGGAAGTACAGTCAGTCTCCATGCACTGAATACAGTTTAGTAGCAGGGTTTTGCCACCGGTATTGTTTTTAACGTAGATCGCTTGATTCTGTGAGCAAAAAAATTGTACTCAAACTGGGTGGAGATACTCTAACAGGTCGAGATTTGAATTTACAATATCAAGTTGAATTAGTATTTTAGTGGTAAAATTTGGGTAGTATTGCCTGTGTGGCTCAGTGGTAGAGCATCTGTCTTGTAAACAGAAGGTCCCCGGTTCAATCCCGGGCGGAGGCATCATTTTCTACACTACTTGGGTTTCGTCTCACTTCCCTTTTTACGATGGGCCAGGCTTCTCTATCGTGCCTAGTTTCAAGTTACCGTTAATCCAGGCACTCCAGAAATCTAAAACTAGGTACTCCACTAGACGTTGTCGTATTGTGGCGATTAACTAGTCTGTGTCCTCTGCGACGTCTGCTTCTGCAATGGATGACTCCGCACGTTGGAGTAGTTCGATATACTGGCTCGCTTGAAGCTCTCCCTCCAAGGAAAGGTCTGTGAGTCGACTTCGATGCTTGTTCTTCATGCATGTCAGCGTGCTGAAATCGCTCTCGACAGTATGCGTTCTGGGTGGAATGTTCGCCAATCCCAGCACGAAGAGTTTAACTTTGCCGAATCTTCGATCGAAATCGGGTTCAGCCCAAACTTCGGCGGCCGCTTTGGTAGAGACTCTGTCGACACGCTTCTTAAAGTTGAGGTTGCCGCCATAACTGTCGACTGTATCATTTCACCGAGCCCAAATCCTACTGATTATTGCTCCTCCATATTGGCGCATCAGTCGCCGTTCGTGGCGTTCGACCACTACAGAGAAGTCACTGGTACTGCACTCGATCAGGCCTCATGGTGTACTTGGATTCCACGGCTGGGGCTCATTTTCTACTGACAGGTTGATAGCTGCAACACCGCAAATAAAACCCTCGATGGCATCGCGCACTGCCAGCATCAACTGTTGCTATTCGGCGACCAAAATTGCGTCATACAGTCGTCGTGAGAATGCTGATGATCGATATATCTCCGCCTCAATTCTAACCTCAAAATCGGGTCACTATCAGGACCATCATCTTCTAACCGCCTTTGAAAACTGTGTCGAAGCTGTTCGAGAGCCAATTTCTGGTCCCGCATTGTCGTGGTTTTGAACTGCAATTTCGCGAAACACATTTTAATCGAGCGTGTCACGTCGGCCACCAAAAGCAAACAAAGCCACCATGACGGATCCGATTGTCGCGCTGCTTTCCCGCTTGAATCTCTAGTAAGGCCGTGTAGTTGGACGCAAGAAACTGGCAAGATCTATGGATCGACTCCCACCGAGTGGTAGCATGTGGTAGCTTACGTTCTAGCCACATCTTAACCGATTCATGTGTGCGAGTGAGCGATCTTCATAGCCTATAATGGATCGAAAGTCGTGAACTCGTCGAATACCGACAAGGTATCGTCCACGACGAGGTTCAGCTGATGATTTCCACATCAGTTTGCAGCGATTCCGCCACCTCCCGCCATGCTTCTCGATCTGCGTCACGAAACCACGTCTGCACCCCAACATAGTCGCCGCACCGTCGATCGCTATTCCGATCAGTTTCGACAAAATTTGTTGACCAGAAATGTTTGCCAAGGCAGTTAGGACTAGCTCCGCGTAGTTGAGCACGAAAATCCCCAGACTCGCTGAAGCAGCCTTCTCAGTGCTGTGAGCTTGACGGCAACCACATAGCGCACATACTTACATATTAATTGCTCACTCGGTTTACCCAGTTTCGTGTTCGAACGCGCCTCTCCAAATATCACAAAAAGCTTAGCAGTACCGCCATAGCTCACTGCGGCTCTAATGTAGCTCACAACTACCTCAAACTGCTCCCGATTCTGAATGTCAATTAACCCTTCAACCCCCGGCCGTCAAATCCTCAAATATAGATCTTAGTTATGTTGGAGCTCCAACATAACTTTATATATAATTTTGTATGTGCCTTGGGTAAGTGCGAATTTGGCTTGTGCTAAAGACGTGTGAAAAACATCCGTGCATTAGGACATAATCGGACACCTCCAACATATCAGTGTTGATGCTGGCTTCAAAATCACCGCTGATTAAAACAATGTTGGAGAGACATCATAATATTTGACCTTTTTACAGAAAGAAGACCATTTCTGTACGTGATTTTCCTGCAGCTAAAAACACATGCATACGAGCTCCAATCAGAATCAAACAAAACTGCACGCCATCAAACATACTGCTATTACATACGAATACAAGAAGACATGACATGTACAACGGAATCGATATTTATTCATAGAACTGTCTGATGGTCTTCATCTACAGCCGGCGTGGCGCCATCACTGTTGATTTCTTCCCCGGATGGTTGCTGCCCTTCATTGTCGCTCAAATCCACCCGACGACGGCGACGTTTACGCTGGGGCAGTCCAGGGCGGCGATCTTGCACTCGATGGCGCTCAAGTATATGTGGGGAATACTGTTTCCATTCCCCAGTCGTTATGCCAATTTTGGAAGCATGTTTGTGTCTGTCCGTCACGAACGATGTTGCAGAGATGTTTCCTCTGTAGCAAACAAAATAAATGGTTAGAGCTAATTCGCAGTGCACTAAGCCCATAAACGTACCGGAGGTCTTCGTCAGAGCAGCCAGGACAAAACCACTTTGTAAATTTACGAGGCTGCACTATGTAAACAGCACACACTTTACAGCTGCGAGCAATACGATTCTTACTTCGTTTTTCGCTTTTGTCTTCCTTCGTGTCGACCTTGCCAGGGCATTCAGCAAGCCAATGACCATCCTGCGCTGCCACAGCGTCCCTATTGGCTGCGCGCCACCTCGAGTTGTTTCTTCTTTTCAGCTGGTGTCAGTTGCCGCTTCGGCGACTTTCCTGACGGGGCGACCATTGCAGTGTGGCCGACTTGCCAAAATCTCGAATGACAAGCAAAACGGCCGCGCAGCCCCGAATTCAGCCCCATCCCATCGTGCATCACCTTCCCCCGCGTGTACCGTCCAGCAACCTGAGGACCCTACACCTGTGCATCACTGGTTTATGATACATGTGAAAATAGTATTAACTGCTTCTAAATACAAAAATTAAGCTTAATTGTCATTATGTTGGATCTCCAACATAACATAGATGCTCAAAAATATACCCCTGTTATGTTGGAGGATCCAACATCGGGGGTTGAAGGGTTGAGCAATCACCGTCCTCAAGCTCAATAAAGCCGTCGATCATAATTGAATCCTCCCCTGTAACGCAGAACATCTGCTTGATCGTACTAAAAACTCCAGCGGGAACACGGAACTGAAATGATGGCAGTGCAGGCAAGAACGTCATGATCGTCTTCGACAAAGCGAAAAACTCTGCACGCTTGGACAAGTTAAGCGGAAGTGCACTGAACTCTAGCCATCGCTGAGGATGCTGTTCGTGCATGTGCACCACAATATTGTCGCAACGAAAGAACGTAAATACTTTTGCACGGGCTGATTTTTTGCTTTTGGGACTGTTTAACAACTCGGCAAACGGGGATACTTCTTTGCAGTTGTTGCCCTCGCGGCCAAATGCTGTACAAAACTTACAAATGGCGTCGGTAATTCGGCCTTGCGGCATAGCGCTTCCAGGTCGCAGTCCAAGCTCGACCTCGTAACGTGGGATCCACTCTTGCCGATGTGTTTTCTGCTTTGTCTTGGCGCTCCAAAGGATTCTTTCACCGATCGCCGATGCGTAACTGTCCATTTTCCTACGAGTCTTTCGTGCTGGTGGCGCCAAGGCCAAAGCCGAAGACGCACGTTTGGCCACGCGGCTGCTCTTCCGAAGAGAGGTTGGTGACGAAGCGGACGGCAAAACCTCTGCATCCGACTGCAAGCGGGACGACGATACCTCCGGCGTTGGATGTGTCAACGAAGTGATCATGTCAGACGGCATGGCGAAAGTAGAGCTGACAGGGAACCGAAGTTTCTTTTTTCTTGAGCTTCTGACTGCGGATTGTGGACTGATACGTCGATACTTCGACGAGCTGCTCTCAGCCATCTCGCGTCTATTGTGTTTCAAATTTTGTCGGAATTTCGTTGGCGGGAAATCTATTCCCGTTCACGGGAACGGCACATCGAGCCTGGTGAATTGGTTCTAATACAGATTGAGGGTCCTTACATGTGTTATTCTGATGGCCGATAGCGCTGTAGATCTCTTGTCCGACGGCAGAGGGCTAGAAAGCTGAGCGATGGCGACAAGCCTCACTCTCGAAAGCGACAGGGGACGCGTCCAATCGTGGTTTATTTTGCGCCTGGAGCGAGCGATTTTGACGCTGGACAGCGAGGATGTCATCGGCGTCCACACCAAACCCAGACTCCTCCGAGGTGGAGAGCGCGTCATTAGCTTTTCAGCTCGCGGTGGCCGACGGCGCTTTGAACGGACTGGAGGCGGTCCGGAGACGGACGAAACCGGGCGTTTTTGTGCACTAACCGGATTCTCGCGGCTGGGTCGAGAGAACAAATCCTCCTCTTTGCCTTTTTATTGACTGCGTAGTCCAACGCATGCTGGCGTGGGGCTAATATAACGCGTAACTTGTCTGGGGAATCAGGAGGACTTGATCGACCGGTTTGAATGGTATGCTTAGTGACTTCATCACGCAGGCAGATACCCCGGATCTTGTCTTGGTGCATTGGGCACAGACTGCATCCATTTTCGCCTGCAACTCGAGCGCATATATGGCAACGGAGCTGAGACCAGCGCCGGTTTGTAAGGCGTAGTTCAGCCAGTCCACCTTAACCACATTATGCTGGTGGAGGAGGCCGATCTTGCAGGCACCGTCAGGAATGCGCAGATGCAACCAGGGCTGGCTCTACACCATACTGTACCCTGTTGCCACTCCATATGCCCACTCGTCAATTGCTGGGCTGTCCGTTCGAATGAACGCGAAAGTATCAGGCCACATGTTGCCCTCGGCCTCGTCAACCAGCTGCTTGTTTAGAACCTTGACATCGACAGTTTCGGCGAAGTCCTCGTCGGCGCCGTCAGGGTTGAGGAGAGACACCTCCATCGTTGTCCCATGAACACGAAAGACCCGAACACAGTGAAACTCAAAGAGCGATGGAACGTGCGGTGGGCCTACAAAGGCAAGCGAGCCGGCGGTGACAGTGAATGGCAGTATGACAGATGCGGTAGTGTAGAGCAAAGAGTACCGAGCTTAACAGCGAGCAAACAAATTCACATATGACCTCTAGCACTTTGATTCCTATCTCTTCCGTGCTGGCTTCTTGCGACCCGCCCACACTATTTTCAATGTCCAGATTGCTATTATCGATCTGTATTTGAGCACAGATGGCTCTACGACGATTGCATGATTTCGTAACGATAGAAAACGTTGCTGATAACACCGCAAATACCAGTTGCGAGCTATTTATTGCACTTCGACAAACATCCTCAACAAGGCACCCCGAAAATCCAGAATTAAGTAGTGCGCTCGTCTCTGTACATATTGCCTACGTAGAAGAAACCTGACGATGGCGCAGGCGACATCCTCGTATATTAGATCTTTTGGCTAGCTCGCTTCGTCTACAGTAAAATTAATAAGGTAAAATGCCATACGCTTGCCCCTTTTTGAAGATGTCGCTTCGTCGAGCCCCAATTTGGGAATAAATAAAAAACAATAACGGTATTGTCGAAAACAGCAGTGTTTTGGCGATTTTTAAAGTTTTTTGGGCTGCATACTGAGGTTAGGTACTTCACTATGTTCAAAATCGGAATATATTAAATTATTGTCCTTGCCATATTATTTACCCTTCTTTGACTAGGTATTTGTATGCGCTTTCACCGAAATCCACAAGCTGCGACATGTGACCTTTGGAAACGAAAGTAGACGGTTTCGAACCTAATATTCAAATGTGTATCAATTTATGAAGTAGCTATCTACAGACAGACTTAAATGGTTGTCATTGTTGCCTTCTTGGTCTTACGGGCTCGCTGTGGCGTGATCATTCGGTCTCAAGCAAAGCTGACGACCAGACACAGTAACAGTTTACCGTTATGGTGATCACTCACAACAACGATGTAATGTTAGAGGAACTCTGTATATATTGGTTATCTGTTCAAGGTCTACGTCCAAGGAAGAGAGCGTTGGTGCAAGAGCAGATCTACGTGTATCAAGACCCGCAACAAGTTACCACATGCATGTCAATTTCACAGTCGCGCTGCGCATCGTGTTGTGCCGTGTCTTACCGCATCGTGTCTGTCAGGGCATGTCGTCTGGCATCGTTTCGCTGCAAATCGCGTCAGACCATAAGATATCGTGTCATTCCATGCCGCCTCAAACCGTATCGTATCGCATCATTTCGCGTCGTACCGTGTTGTGTCATATCGTGTCGTGTTCTTTTCGTGAAATCGTGTCATACGTTTCGTGTCTAACCGCATCGTGGCCCTTCCTCGTGGTACCTTGTCGTACGTTTCGTGTCATGCCGGGTCGTATCGTATCGTGTCATACCTTATTGTATCCTATCGTGTCGTTTAGTGCAGTATCGTGTCGATTGTGTCTGATCGTGTCGTATGGTCTCGTGTCATATCATATCGTGCTGTGTCCGTCCCGTAGTGCCTCGTGTCAGACCGTATTGTAGCATCGTGTTAGGTCGCGTGGTATCGTGTCGACAGGTGTCGTGTCATGTCGTGTCATGTCTATCGTGTCGTTTCATACCGTTCCCTATCGTGTCGTGGTATACCGCCTCATATCGTGTTGTGTCATTAACGTGCTGTGCCATTAACGTACCCATGCCGTGTACGTACGCTCTAATTAGAACTACATTACTTTCAGCCAATCAATGAACTCTTTATTTTGATATTAGTTCTGACGGTCCTGCTACTTCTTGGTCTTCTTGGTCTTCTTGGTCTTGCGCTGGCGCTTGCGCTTCCGGGGCTCTTGGAGGGGCGCTTCTGGCGAGGGGGGCCTTGGGCACGGAGTGCGCATTGTCCTCCGCACCTCTTCTATGCGCAGGTAGCGGCACCGCCGGTCCAAACCGGGCGCCCTGCGCGGAGGTGTGGTGGCCCTAAGACGCTCTGGACGAGACGATTGAAAGCGGATGGACTGCATGATAAGCCCATTGGCGTGCCTAAATACTCGAAAAACCCGTCCGGTGTTGAAAACGCTGTATAAGGCACATCTTGCTTTCGTAGGCGAATCGGAAAGAACCCCCAGAGTAAGTCCATTGCAGAAACATCTTGCCATTGCGCATAGCGTCGAAAATATCTTCTTTTCAGGGGACTGGAGTCGCAGGTAGCCTGATCTTGGCGTTAATTCCTCGAGAGTCGTGGACGATGCGCCACCCGACTGCCTTTTGACACAAAATATTGGGGCTGAATAAGGAGACGTGGAGCGTCCAATAATACCGGCCTGTAGCATCTCTTGTGTCCACTCGCGAATAGCCACTTTCATACTCTCGCTCAATCGAAACTGTTTACGGGCCACCGGAGCGTCGTCAATGAGCTCAATTTCTGCCTTGATGTCATTTTCCCGAGTTGGGGGAACTGTAGGAAGTTGGGCCCGGAAAACAGCATCCTTGTACTTTAGCAGTAGTTGCTCCGCGGGATGGCCTTTTAACGCGTTCCAATCTTGGGCTTTTGGTGAGTTGCTTTTGCAGAATCCTCGAACTGGATCATGAAGCAAAATTCATTATTCGGCGCGCGTAGCAGCTTCTTTAGGCACTTGGTCGACACTACACGAGTCAGCCCCAACGAAGAGTCAAAGTCCTGGTGTATGTAGAAGCACTGTAGAGCATCGTCGCTGCCAGCGGCGCGGATGCGTGCAGCGCGCGAGTGTCGCCGCCCACCTGTCCGCTGGGACGGAGCGTGGCGCACGCACTGCCGAAAGGAAATCTGGGAGTGAGGGCTACCGCGATACGCGATTTTTCTCTCGGTCCAGTTTATGTTTGGATTCATATCCACCAGCCACGGCCATCCGAGTAACACTTGCTTTCCTTCTGGGATTGGCATGACGTAGACAGGAGTCTCATACGCAGGAAACCCTTCCATATCGACAACCACTGTTGCTTCACGACGAGGACATTTTACGCGCTGGTTGTTGCTAATCTTCACAGATAGAGGTTTGCTGCACAGCTTCACCTTAAGGTCCAACTTTTGCGCGAGGTACGGCGAAACGGCGTTAAACGAAGAGCCGCTATCCACGAAACACTGAACCGGTCTGGTTCCAATTCTTGCTGTGCGAGCCAGGTAGCAGTAGAGTTTGTCTTTCTGGTAAGCCAGCGTTTCATCTTGGCCTGACTTTCACGTACCAGCAGACGTTGGCGCTGCAGGAGACTTACTGCCAGAGTCTGCTGCCGTTGTTTGCTTGGTACGTTGCCATCCTACTGGGCCTGGTCGTTCTTGATGAGCCAGAATCCGATGCCGCCAAATCACGGACTTTTTTGCGGTACACATCTTCAGTGTGGTTCTTTTTCTTGCAGTAACCACAGACTGGAGTCGAGGCACTGCTGCTCGCGTAGTTTGCGGGCCTGCCACTGCTGTTGTTGGATCTGCCTGCCGGTTTGGCTTGCTCCTTACCAGGAGGCCGCGTTTTGGGCGGGATTTGTGTCTTCGATACGTTGGGCCAGCTCGATGGCTTGCTCCAGCGTGTCGGGAACATTGCGTGAGACGTATCCACTAGTATCCGATCGTAAATTCTGTTGGAAGAACCACCTTTTGAACTCCTCAGGAAGCTCGGTGTCCACTTGGGACAGCAAGTGAAGGAACTTGGACGTGTATTCCTGCTGCGACTTGCCGGGCTTCAGCTGGTACATTTTAGTTAGCGCTTGAACTTGAAGTCCTTATCTCGAAAGCGAGCGCGGATGCGTTCCTTGAAGATCGTCCAGGTGAACGGGTTTGTCCTTAGCGAGATCTTGACGTCTCTGTACCATGCTTGGGCATCAACGCCTAGATTGGCGAACACCATGTCTGAAAACGACGATGAGAGCTCGTTCATCTCTGTATGGAACTCAGAGTAATACTGCTCGGTGCTGAATATCCACAGCTCTAAGTCGTCGCTGTCGCTACCCTCAAAACGCGGTGGGTCTGATTTCTTGTGCGTTGGCTTGGGGCACGACTGGGCCTGGAGTATTTGCTGCTGGATTTGCGCCGTCTGAGCCAACAGTTGGCTCATTTGTGTCGTCTGCTGCTGCGTTGTCTGTAGCGCGAATTGCAGCATCTGCGCCAGCATGTCTGGTGTCACGGATGCCTGTGCCGACGAAGTTTGCACCGCGGAGCCAGCAGTGCCAGGTGCAGCCTGCGCTGTAGCCGCAGCGGTCGGGGGCGGAACGTAGCCACTTGGTGGCACATCCCATCTGGTTCCCTTGGGGTTTGTGCGCTGGCTCTGGTGCGGGCGATCGTCGTGCGTGTCCGAATCCATAGCTGACGGCCTTATTCGCTTAATAGTTAATTAACCGTCACGGACTCCGCCGAAAGTGGAGCTCGGTGATTCTTAGATGGCAAATTTAAGAATGAACGAATTGAGATAGCATGTGGGCTTAGCTAGCTACTACAACGAAAGAGCTGATGGCTGCATGCGAAATAATGGCAGGAATCAGAAAGAAGCCACAATAGGAGCGTCTTATCACAGAGATTCCGTGGGTGCTGTCACGGAGATCGTACTGTGATTGGGTGCTCCATCGGCCGGTTAGCATTGCCTTTCTCTTTCTGAAGGGTGTACCGCTCAGTGAGGTTACTAATACCATCCGCGCCTCTCAATACTGTCGTGTTTCCAAGAAAATAGATGATTCCATTAGCATTAATACTGAACCATCAACTGGAAGTTCACAACTCTCGCAATCTGGGACGAGCAATAGAAAGCCGTACCAGCCCACCCCAAATCTTGTACCGGAGTGCGACTTGGAGAGTGAGACGACGAATGAGCTAAATTCATGGCGGCGTTCAAATTGTCAGGCGGAAGACGTCTCACGCAGCGGGTTCTGCTTCTACAGTAGTATTGGCGATGACATACATTCTCCATTGCTTCCTAAACTGAATCAACATTCGAACAGCGTTCAGAAATCATCAGCAGTCAGCCAATGCAAACGCCAGCAAAGTAAAACTCAGCAAGAGCTCGCTCAACATGAGCAAGTGCAACAAATGTCAGCCTTCTCGAAACTCCAGTTAGAGCGTACCAATATTTTTTTAAAAGAAAAGAGTTTTGAATCATGTTGTGTCTCCAACGTGGAAAACATTGTGATTCCCATGTATTATCGCACTTTTACTCTCCAGGACGCAAATTGCTAGGGTCCAGTCGCCGTCGTTTTTCGACCTCCTTCCGATAGAAAAGCAAAGTTTGAATGGCATCCCGACCTCGAGTATCGGCCGAATTATCCACACGAGACTTTTTTCTTCAGCACTACCTCGTTCAAGGCGAATTTGGTCATTCTGGGAATGCAATTTCGATCGTGAAGAAATCGTGCCTTTGGCTAGTCGGTCGAGTAGATGGCTTGCTTCCGACGGAACCACATACACTGGTGCAGGGGTTGATAAGTTCGCGACAGTAGCTGATGGCGTAGTGTTTTTGAGGTGGCAGCAGGTAGTTGAGTGGATGCATTCCATTGTATGGAGGGGTCGTCTCTTTTTGAGTGATCCTTGGCTGAGTGGCAATGGTCGAAGTAGGTTTGGAGAGACCGCGGTCACTTGTAGGTTTGGTTGCTCCTATCCATGCTTTCGTATTCGTCGTCGATGTGCTGGTGCTGCTTACGCTTTTCGGGGCTTGGCGGACTCGTTGAGGTCTAACTCCCAGCGCACTATGCTGTTTTTCTACTCGTGCTTTTCCTTCCTTCGACTCGAAGAACTTGAGCAGCTCGGACAAGTCAGGAGGCGCTGGAAACTGACGTGAGGACATCGCGTCAAAGCAAGTTGTCAGCTGATCTCTTATGCTTCACGAAGTCCACCGGAAATACTTCTACCAGTAACTGATGGTGATGTTAGTCGGATCAATAATAGTTAGTTTGCCATTGCTCATATTTGCCCGCATCATGCAGGGATTGCAGGCCTAAGGCTGCCTGCAATTGATGAGTTCGGCCGAGTGATTGATAACAGCGATTTATGCTAATGGCGACAACCGATGCAGACCAATTTTCAGACGTGTCCAGCACGCTGGGTGAAGAGCTCGGCGCGTTTTCCGGCGGCGACAACCGGATTGAAGGAGACCGGGCGGTCTTTGCTCGATCAGCGTCAATTCGTCGGCTTTCATCGGCTAAAAGCAAGCAGGGGTCATTTCGACGGTCATCGTTGCTACCAGGAGTGACCTCCTCACCACAACTCCCCGCTTTCTCACCACTCCGACGTCCCGCGACAGCAGCTGCCGCAACACATAGTCGTGTCCACCAGGCATTGCGCCAAAATGACAGCGAATTTGAATTTTCAAGCAAGGAGTCCACGTTAGACGGCTTGTTTTATTCGTCGCGGTTCCCCATCAAGGATTTTGCCACTAAAGGTACCAGCCATCTTCCCCATCGACGGCAGTTGAGCGCAGTTTGGATCCTGAAAGCTTAACTGATAATGCAGAGGCATCCAGCGAAAGTGCGACTCCGATTAACGTCCAAGCCAAGAAGAAAGAGCTGCGACGGAAACTGTTAGCTGAGCGAGCTCGATCTGCTGCTCCATCTTTGCTCAAGGAATCCAGCAGCGAGCCCGCGATAAAGCCACAAAATTCAGTCATTGATGAAGCTGCGTTCATTCTCCGCAAGCGGCGCTGCGCTAAGACGTTTGAAGATATGATTGCCGCTCGATTAAAACCGCGAGATGACACCGCAGACCCGAAGAGCAGCGCAAAATTACCGAGGATAGTGGAAAAGCAGCCACCATCAGTACGCAGCCTACAGAACTCGACGATGGTGTTGGAAAATTACTAGAACACGGGATCATTCAGTCAGTACTGGCGCTGAGCACCAGCTCTGATGCAGCTACTCAGGCGCATTGTTGTCGCGCTCTGTATTTGCTTTCACGTGCCGATATTGCTCGAAAAGCAATGATCACACGAGGTGTAGTAGCAAGTTTGAAGCGACTTTCACGAATAGCATCGCCGATTCCGCGACAGGACATGGCAGCGACGTTGTGCCATCTATCCGAAGAAGTGGACGTTGCTGAATTACTTCTCTGTGAAGGTATCGATCGTTCTCTTTTACGACTTATCGGCTCGCCAAGCTGGGAAACGAAGCGGATCTGCGCGCTCACAGTATTTAATCTGTCGGCAGATGTGCGGCACGTTAAGCATTGCCGTGAAATGTTTGGTCAATTGCTGATTGCTGCGGTCAAAGCCAATGGCGGAGTTGGTAGTAACTGTCTCATGAACGCCAGCACTTCTGCGGGCATGACGTCGTCATCAGCTTATTTGATCAAGGCGACGTACAATGTATCTCTAGAGCCCATATTCCACGGCGCGCTGCTAGGTGAAAATATTCCTCGCTTCTTGGCGGTGCATCTGCCGATAATGCCTCCAGTTATTCAAGGTTGGGCACTTCGAGCGTTCGTATCGCTCGGCGAGTTGCGCACCAATCGACAATTGTTGCTTACTCCCGCTTTCTGTCAACTTCTCAAAGCCATGTTGGTTTCCCCAAGCGAGGAGATCCAGGAAATCACCCTGGTGATACTTTTACAGTTGTCCATGGACGAAGGAAGTCGCATCAAGATCTGCAATTGGTTGCCGATTAGTTCGCTTGTGGCGATGACCAACCAGCACATCAGCTCGGATCAACAAGAAAGCAAAGCTCAAGAAGACAATCTTGTTCACTTGCTCTCGGGCATCTTGCGCAACCTGTGTGACAGCGTGCTGACCCACCACGAGCTTATCCAGGAAGGTTCAGTGCCAGTGCTGCTGAAAATGAGTCGGATGATTGATCCGACAGTGCAGGTCAACGCTGTCTGTGCACTTTGCTACCTCATTTCAAGCTCGACAGATGAAGTGGCGACGCACATCCCTGAGCTCACGGAGCTACTGCTGACATTGTCCCAGTCGTCGAATATGCAGGACTGTATTTTTGCTGTCGAGTCGCTCTACAACATCTCGTGCTGTGATGACTCAATTCTTCTACTTTGTGAATCGGAACCATTACTGGACCGATTGATTCAGCTGGCCACTGATCCTGTGCACAAGAAAGTTGCCGAGTTAGTTGCTGCCATCATCTACAGGTTGGCGGGGATTGTTAGCTGCACACCTCAGCTATTGAGAAAAGGATTTCTCTCAAAGTTGCTGCAGTTGATCCGTCAGTATCCAGCTTGTCGTGGATACGCTCTAAATGCACTGTTCCTTCTGGCAAAAACGGTGGGGAAGATTTTCCTCATGGTGGTGACGAAATGGGGCAATTAGTCCTTGCTTTACTGAGCAATGGCAACGAACTCGAAGCAGCGGCCAAGGTATGGATCAAACCATCAATTACGAATCGGTTTGTACTGCGGAAAGTCAATCTTGAAATGAGCCAGAGCGACCCAACAACAGTGCGAAGTGGAGTCACACTACTCGCTCATCTCGCTCACCACCCGAAGAACCGTGGAGCACTCGTGCGAAACGGAGCCGTGTTTCGCTTTCTGAAAAAGCTTAATCGGCTGCCACCAAAGAAAAATGTTAAAGACGGTGTACCTAACAACGACGACGAGGATGCAGTCGATGTCGAGCATGACAGCGAAGACGATACAATCTTGACAAATTGCGCATTCGTATACTATTGCCTGACATCTACCCAGGAGGGATGTGAATTCCTTGTGAAAGAACGAGGTGTTGAAGATATTATCAATCTCTCACATATTCGAACTACACACAAAGAGATCAAAGCTGAGATAGGCCTCAACAGAACCGAGTACACCATGAAAGAGCTATGCAGTTTGGCATTATGCCGTTTGTCTTCATTTAGGGGCTTCGAGTCGCGCCTAATTGAACAAGGAGCAATTCAAGCTGTTATGGTGTTGGCGCTTGTGGCGACGGACAGTGTCACGATCAAGGCATTGTGCATTATGACATTGGCGAATTGCTTGGTGGACGTTGCCCCACAGTGTTTGCAGTCGCTCATAGACCACGGTATTATCTGGGCACTGTCGTCGTTGTGTACTCTCGAATACCCCGAGGTCAGCTACGTGTGTGCAGTTTCACTGTGCAATCTGTCAGCCAACCCGAACAAAGCTCTCAAGTTCCTCGATGCTGGTGCACCTCGAGCACTCATTCACTTGCTTTCTCATACCGGTGGATCTGATGCCGCCGAAGATGCCGAAATTGTGTTGGTGACGGTCAAGACTATTGCAAATCTTGTAGCAAACGAGAAACTTTGTCTGGTCTTTCTCAACGAAGGACTCGAAAAACACTTAAGTGTGCATTTTTCATCGCCGGAGAGTAGTGAAGAGCTTCGACAGCTAACGGCGATGGTTCTTCTCCGTGTTACGAGCGCGAACGACGCCGTGATTTCACCAGAGCGATTCAAACTCACCATGCTGCTTTGGATGGAGCAGATCATTGACATGAAGGATGAAGACCTCGTACGAAACTGCATGCTCACAGTACATGATCTTACGAGCAACTCATCGCTGGGTGTGGCGGAGTTAGATGTGCCTCACATTTTACGTATTCTCGTCCAGGTGTTTCAGCGTCACCAAATGCGCAGCACGCAAATCGTGACGCTTTGCTTATCTGTACTCTACAATTTATCTTGCCAGCTACTGGCCTTGCCGATCATTGTCAAATCCGAGATCATGCCATTTTTACGACAGCAAGTACCCCTGACAGACACTACTTTGGCGGCACAGCGGCGGAAAAGCTCTACGAACACGGTAGCTGGCACACAAGCAACGGCATCAGTAGCAGGTACTACCAACGTTTTTCTGCGGACGTCCAGCTATGTTGCCTCGTACTACACAATTTGAGTTGCTGTCGTGCTGCTGATGGTGAAAACGTCCTCGCGGACCTTGTATCGTGTCACGCTGTCGCCACTCTACATGACATTTACTTCGGTTCATCTGCTGGTCTCCAGGAAACTGCTGCAGTGGCAATTTGCAATATCGCCATTGGAAAAGTAAACTCCGCGCGAGTACTGGAAGATCACGCCGGTCGTGTACTGCTCGACTTCATTCGTAGTGAGCATTTTCTACCGACTCACTACAGATTGGTAGCCGCGACGCTGCGAAGATTGAGTAATGCCCCAGGAAACCAAGCGTCTTTGCTATCCGCGAAGATTGCCAGTGCAATGGTGTTCATGTTGGCCCTGCCTCGTATGGACAGCCATGCAAGCACAAATCTTCTGGCTGCACTATGCCATTTCTCAAACTGCAAAGCTCATCTTCCACGGCTCCTAAATGATGGCGTATTGCCCTCCATGGTCCGCCTCGCTGATCAGCTTACCGCTACACCCGAGATGGTAAGCTACTGCTTTGAGATCATCTCGAATCTGTGCAGCATTGATTTCCAGGACTTCCTGAAAGATTTCCCCGAGATCAACGTAATTGGAACACTTGCTAAACTTTCGGATCACCACAACAACCACCACCCGCATGTCATCCCGCAAGAGGCTACACCTTCGTTGGTCTCATACTGCTCACGAGGGAAGGCAGCGCACTTCCTCTGCCAGAACTTATCACGAACTTGATGAAAAACAATTCTGTCACGACTGGAGCTGTCAAGAAAACCTTGCAGGTAAAGGCGAACTATACGGTGCCTGCTCAGAAGTGGAGTCCGCAAGATCAGCCTACACCTAAGAACCCTCCTCCACTGGTATGCAATGAAATCCTGCACACCGACAACGGGCAATGCATATCTCCATCGGTAAAGCAACACATTGGCTGTTTCTCGACATTACCAAAGGAGGTTCTGGTACGCGACGAGAGAAACACCGCTGTTGCACCGGATCCTGTTTCCGCAGCATCAAATTCATCAGTAATGACTCGACAAAACTGCGAACGGATTTCAAGCGCCAGTGGGCTGCGTTCTCGATCGAAAACTACGTCTACTGTTGGTGTACGGAAGATGTTGCAACGAGGTCACGAAAGCCGGCATCTTTCGTCGTAGCCAAGCCATAGCTCGTGAAATAGACTGAAAGCAAAAATGCACAAAGTGAAGTTGAGCAACATCCTCCCAGTATTCTCGCTGGTCATTCGTAAGGATCCATTACAGCTTTGGGTGGACTTCAGTGCTGAAGTCACTGGGCTTCCTCAAGTCGTAGGTGAGAAACGAGGCCATGCTGCTGGCTGTAGACGCTATGAGGTTGTAAGCGTCGAGTACACAGGGCTTGCAGATGTTCATAATGTTGTATTTTGATTAATAGGCCCAAGAGTTTGACCTAACTGGTAAATGCAGCGAGGGAGCGATATTGCCGATACAAAAGCATGACTCTGTTTCGAGCCTAGGCCATGAAAAGCGACACGCCGAACGAAGCTATCAGCGCACTAACCGTCATCACGAGTTTTGCAGCGCTCGACGTCTTGGTCGAAGTTGACGGAGAAGAGCCCGACGAGCTGCCTGTAGTAGTTCCAGTAGTAGTTCCGTTGGTAGAGCTGGCTACCGTGGCCTTGGCCAGAGTCGGGAAGGTGAAGCTGCTTGGAGCAACTTCACATCCCGATTCTGAACTCGAAGAACACACGGTGCAGAGCTGGCTAAAGAGACTGCGCTTGCATCCGTTTGGTGCTGCTGTTGCCGAACAGCTCGCCATATTTTCATAGCACTTCGGATTGCTCTGCGTGAGATTGGCCACGGTGGGGATGGCTTGCATGTGCGCGATCACATCGGAGGAGATCTGCGTTGAAGTCTTCGAGGTCAGCAAACTCGCATAAGCATCAAGCAGCTTCTGGGCCCGAGCAGCATTTGCCGTTTTATTCTGCGGATTCTGCCAGAACGGGATGCTAGCCGTCCAATTGCCTGCCGGGACCGTGGCGTTGAACTCGATCTTGCCGTCAGCACAAAACTCTGCGAGGTTGGAATACTTGGTGCCGTTCGAGTATGTCATGGAGGTAATCCCGACGACGTCGTCAATGGGCACATATCCAAGAACACGGTAGTTGTATGTGCAGGTGACACCATCGGGGAGAGTGTTGATATCACACAGACCTCGACGCGTGCTAGCGCGGCATGTGTCAGTCTTAGAGGAACCCCATTTCTGCAGTGGGCAATTGTTGGGGAGCGAATACCAAAAACAGTTCGGGTATGGTGCTCGTGGATCAGTCTCCTTTGATTCACCGCCGATGAATGGACCAAGCTGAGGGACTGTCGCGTTTCCATTAATGGAAACACACTCTGAGGAGAATACATCAGTGCCAGACACGGGTGTGCATTGGCCGCCATCCATAGGCAACATTGGACCGTACTCTGAAGTGTACTGAGCCAACGTCTCATTTGTCTGAGCGAAGACAATGTCGTAGAAAACCACGTATTGCATCTTGTTCTTGCGAACACAAGGGTCGCTACGGTCGTTGACGTTGATGCCTTCAGCTTGCACGTACATTAGCGCTCCCTCGACAGATGCCGTGTTGACCGTGTCAAGAAGACCGCGGAATTGTTCTTCAGCGGTTTTGTAGTACTTGGACCCGAAGGTGTTGGTCGTTGCATTCCACAGTGGAGCATCGCTTTGAACTCGGGCGTGGATCGTGCGAACGGGTTTCATGTGGTACGAGTCGGAGTTGTTGGTCTTCGTCAGGCTGTCGATAAAGCTTGCTTCAGCTGTGGTCGATAAGGCGACAGCAGCCACGACAACGGGGACGAAAACTTTCATCTTGCACTGGTGTCGAGATGCAAAGGTCGAGGGTCTTTGGTTGGCTGCTGGGAGGCTTTTTCGAGAATGGCAGCCACCTTCGAGCTCAGGAGGATTCACATCGATTTAAACATTTTTGGAAGAAGCTCAGAACAGCAATACATTGATGCTAACGCCTATTTTCGCGCTAGACAAAAAAATTGAATGCTTTTTTGAGTGTGAATGCTAAAGATGGCAGGCAGGTCGTATCCAAACTCGGATCCGAGTTGTTGAATGGAGTGGTGATAAGATCAGACGGTGGGTTCACTGCTTAAACTTTTACATTAGTGGATGTCTACTTCGCATGGAACCTCTGGATGGAGAACAAAGTTTCCATGCAAAAGCTTCTCCCAGTAGCATCTCTCTATCTTCAATTCACTTCTTCGTGCAGACTACAACCAAGACATCTACATTTGGTCCCCATCCTCAACGATGACACCGATACACTTTCCGGCCGTCGGTGGACGGTCGGAAAGTTCGACCACCAGTCGCAAACGGGGACGAACAAGCACCAGATCATCCACTACCGACGGCCCGGCTGTCAAGCGACGACGCACAGATGTCACTGCTCGGCACAAAGCTAATGAAGACACAATCTCAGTCACAGTCAAGACAACTATGAACTCATTTTGCAAGCAAATGGCTAAGGATTTGGACTTGCCTTTTGAAGGAGTTCTTGCTGATATGAATAAGGCAGTCCTTGAAGGCTACATAGTTGCTAACATCCACGTCGTCCGCCTGTGTGCTGCTGGGCAGCCGATTAACCAACTGGACCAAACATTGTTTTCGAGGTGCATTGCCTCTACCATGTCTGTAGTAGCACCACCACTTGCCGACACCGATTTTCACGAGTCCGTACGCCTTTACAACCTGTGGAGAGCCGATCACGTACCGAGAGGAAATAGTGAGTACATCACAGCCGCATGGCAACCCGAGGCAGCCAAGCAGATGAAAGTGAACGCAGAGAACGCTGTGTGTGGAAACTTTTTCGTCGATTCAACAAGCATTTGAAGAGTCTCTATTCTATCAGTGGACGCGATGCCTACCAACTACTACGACTGATTCTCGACCCTGGGGTTTACACGGGCTCTGACCAGCGTATAATTGAAAGGAGGTCTCGTATCCCTAGAGGTAGTCATGGCCGTCTCGAAATGAAACCACACTTGCTCCTACCATTGACTTTTCGGTTTCTCGCGTACATTGAAGAGCGCAGTCAAGACAACATCGAAGGTGGAGGAAACGGAGAGGGGCCAAAATTCGGGTCTGTCAGGTTATTCTCTTTGCTGCCGTTCAATAAAGGGTTCCGCTGCAGCTATTTCAAAATGAACACGACTGGACTACACTCTTTACTAAGACGCGCCAATATTGATGTCCCTCCGCTAAATAGCCGCGACCCTGAACGTACACTATGGCGTGATGTTGCCAGCACCTACTGGCGGAAGCTTTTCAATATTGAGAAATTTGAGACTACTCATCGAACGTTCGCCGGTGAGATCCTTACAGATGGCAAGTCGGTCAGTGTTGTAGTGCGGAAACCGAAGGTTGAGGTCATCAAAAGCTCGCCACCTCGAACTAATCATGACGTACTGTGGGGTCTTGATCCTGGTCGCCGGGACCTCTTCGTCGCAACAAGCTCGTTCGGCCAGAAGATTTCTTGCTCAGCACGCGAGTTTTACGAGGACGCACGGTACACAGCAACAACCAAAGCGATCAAGGGGTGGATCAATAGGACATCTGCAGTGGCAGAAGCTTTCACAGCAATGCCGACGCATAAGACAGCATCCCTCGTCAACTTGAGGGCGTACGTGGAGTACGTCATCCCTCAAGTTGACATGCTGTTGGGCTTTGAGCGCGACCAACCATTCCGTAAATTGCGTTTGAAGCGCTACATTTTCGCAAAGAAGAAGCTACGTGAGCTGTGCCTGGCGCTCACTGAGCAGGGTGGACGCGGCACAATCGTTGGCTTTGGTGATTGGAGCAACAACGACTTGGCTGGACGGATCAAGAAACACCCAAAAGCCCCCGTCAAACCACTGGAGCGGGAGCTGAAGAGATACTGCACGGTTAAGTCTATCGACGAATTTCGGACAAGCAAGCTTCATGCAGACTGCCATCGAGAGCTGAGCCACCAGTACTCTCTTCGTCTTTGCCGGGATGGCAGGACTCGAACTTGCAAAGCTTACAGTGTACTCCACTGCAGGAACAGTGGCTGTCTTGGTACAACTGTGAACCGCGACGAGAACGCATCTAGGAATATCTTACTTCTTCTGCAAATGGGTGGCGATCGACCTGTAGCATTTAGCAGAGGAACGAGAACATAGGAACGAACCAAATCGTGTCCACGTGTGCCTTCGGGTGGCACGAGGATAGTCAGTGAACTCTGACATTAGCCGAGGGAGCAGTCAGAAGTTGCTAAACATGGCTAAGACGAGCAAACACCTGGGAAGTTGCCACTTGCCCACACAATTGCATTTCTGATACTTTGGCAATCTGCCGTCTCCGCCTTTGGTTCTGGTTTTCGAGCCGCAGATGGCAAACACTGTGACATGGACACTATGGAATGTTGCTTGATACCCGCCAAGTGAGCTTCCAAACCTGTGCACGCGTACTCTACCATTTGAGAACCGTAGTTTGTGTATCATTAAAGCCAACCGAGCAAGTGTTCTCACTCGAGAAAAAGCAACCAACCCAGCAAGTGTTCTCACTCGAGAAAACGCAACCGACCCCGGCATTCAACCGTTAGACAATAAACGTCGACCTCACAATGAAGGTTTACGTCGCAGTTGTCGTCTCCGCGCTAGCTCTGTCCGCAGCAGGGGCGACTGCAAACATCGACGGCAATGAAGTGACTCTAGCCGCCGAGTTGGGCGTCGCTGAGCACCGAAAAATCGCCCGAAGTCGCGCTCTAGTGACGTCTCCAACCAGTTTCGTGAAATCGCTCGAGAAAATCCCCAACTCCGACAAGTACCACATGAAACCGGTGCGAGTGCTCCAAGCTCGAGTTCAAAGTGATGCCCCGCTGTGGAATGAGACGACCAAGACGTTCGGCTCGAAATACTACGACACAGCAGAGGACCAATTCCGCGGCGCACTTGATACGGTCAATACCGCGTCCGTCGAAGGTGCACTCATGTACGTGCAAGCTGAAGGTATCAACTACAACACCCGGAGCGCTGAAGACAGGTGCACGCGCAAGAACGGCATGCAGTATGTCGTTTTTACGACATCGTTTTCGCTCAGACCAACGAGACCGTGGCCGAGTACGAGGCGGAGTATGGTCCGATGCTGCCCATGGACGGTGGCCAGTGCACCCCTGAGTCGGGCACGAACACCTTCTCGACGGGGTGTCTGTCGCTGAATGGCAACACCACTGCTCCAAATCTAGGCCCGTTCGTCGGCGGCGAGTCGAAAGACTCGGACCCACGCGCTCCATACCCGAACTGCTGGTGGTTTTCGTTCCCGAACACCTGTCCGTTGTCGAAGTGGGCCGACAAAACCGATGAATGCCGCGCCAGTACGCGTCAGGGTCTCTGCGATATGGACAAACTTCCGGACGGTATCACGTGCACATACAACTACCGGATCCTCGGATACGTCCCGATCGACGACATCGTCGGCATCACTGCCATAACCAACAAGGCCACGAACGCCAAGTACAGCAACTTTACGGAGTTCTGCGAGGCCGGTGGCGTTGAGTTCCAGGCCACTGAGGCTGGCGTGTGGAACGCCAGTCTCCCGTTCTGGAAGAACCCGCAGAACGCGACAGCCAACGCCGCTAGAACGGAGAAGATGCTGTCGGCTTACGCTGATCTACTGAAGGCTGGCAAGTCGTCGCAGATCGACAGCTCCGTGGTCAAACACATGCAAGCTCTGCCCACAGTGGCCGAACTCACGGCTGCCAACCCTCCGTGCTACTACAATGTCAAGGCGTGCAATTCGCAGTTCGGTTGCAAGCGCGACCACTACGGACAGTTGTGCACTGCATGCAACAGCACTGCCAAGGGCTGCGTCGCTCCTACTTCCAATTTCACCTTCCCGACACTCGAGAAGGCGTCGGTTCTCACTGAAGATGCCGCCACAGGCTCGACATCGTCCACTTCTCGCCAGACGCTGGCTGTTGCAGCAGCTCTGGCTTCGATCGCGCTGTCGATTTTCATGGGCTAAAGTTTGTGTGCCATTTCCAACTACAATAGTGACGGTGAATCATAAATGTTATTGTCTTCACTAAAAGTTACCACAAGTTTTGACTTTGCATATCCTGCTAGGGTCGGAAGTACTACTGTAGCAGAAATAAACGAAACCATCATACAAAGTCCCTGTACAACAAATTCTTTTTCAATGCTGACGCCCCGTCACTTTCTCATTATCCAATACCCGGCCACAGCCACAAACTCGAGCATCATGATGCGTCTCGTGGGGTTGTGCGCGGGCCCGTGACGACCTCGCTGCTCTCTCCGAAGCCGCCGCTGCCTGTTTTCCGCCCGGGACTCGCGCGCTTCTTCGTGCAGCAGCCGCCCCGCGCTCGGTCCGGTGTTTTGTCGCCTCGCCCGACTCTCGGATGGCGCCTTTCGTCCTCTGTGTCTGAAGCTGCAGCAAGTGCGAACATGTCTCATCTCGACCGACTGAAGGATCTGTGGCGCAAGTACGGCGTGGTGGCAATCGGCACCTACTTGTCCATGTACGGAGTCGTGCTGGGCTCCATCTACGTGGCGATCGACCAGGGCTGGGTACGCACCAGCAAGCGCACGAGCTCCAAGGAAGGCCAGGAGGAGTCCTTCAACCTCGTCACCACTACCAACAAGTACAGATCTTTATTGTTTTTTTAACGGTTTAGAGTTACTAAACTCTTTTTTAAATGATGCGATAGATTTGTCAAGTTTGCGGAAGATCTGGGAATCGCGCAATACTTGGAGGTGGAACGGGTGAATTCCAAGACGGGCACGTTCCTCTTGGCCTGGATCGCGACCAAGTTCACGGAGCCGGTGAGGCTGGCGGTCACGCTCGCTGTGACGCCGCGGATCGCGCGATTCTTAGGTCGCGCCCCAAAGTTGCCACCCAAAGTGCCACGTTCCGTCAAGAAAGAGTTGCTGAAGAAAGCACAGCAGCAGCTTAAGGAACAGCCAAAGGCCTAGAGGCAACAAGAATCCAAACAGACAAATGACCCAGGGAACAAACAAAGAGTATCTTTGAAACCGGGGAACTGTGACTTGTGTGGCAGATGTGTCAACTGTGCCTGGGTAAAGCAAATTTGCATTGTAGCGTGCCTGGAGGAGGACCTCGCGGAGCAAGGCCTGGAGGAGGATCTTAAGCCTGTGGATATCCCCGCGGTTTGCCCAGAAGTTGTCCTCGAGGCGATAGGTCATGACTGCGTATGGCGTCAAAACGGTGGTAATGATTGTTAACATCACCCTTGTGTAGACCATTCCTTACACGGTAGCAAGGGTGACGTACGGAGGTGACGTGATACTCTTACTGAGTGCCTTCTCATGCTGTCTGCTGCTGGATCCACAACAGTAAAAACCTGTGAGTGTCAAGAAGGTGTACAACGGTTCCAGGCCACAGACAAGGATGGCTCCGAGCATCGGATTTTTGCAAGGTGCTGCAGGTGAATCCGACACCGTAGTGCGAGAAGGTTTCCCAGTTGTTCGACAACGACAAAATGGGGCGGATCGACGTCCGAGAGTTTATGATTGCTCTGTCAAACTTCACTGGCGCCGAGAAAGAGAAGCTTAAGTTTGTCTTTTTAGTGTTCGATGGAGTCGGCAACGGTGTCATTACGAGACAGGAGCTCATGAAGATTTTCAAGACCAACCACATGGCCCACGAGTGAGTCGAAGTGGCGCGCTAGGTGGACACTATTATGTCCCAAGGCGATAAAGATGGCGACGGCGCCTCTCATTCGACGAGTTCTCCATCGTGAGTAAAAAGTTGCCCATATCCAGCCTACGCACATGGCACAGCGAAGGATTAAGCTGCAAAAAGCGCTGTCGTGGGATAAAGTAATACATATTGAGTTCGTGCATAAGTTTTTAAGGACATTACTTTTATGTCCGCAATGTATTTATGTCCTACAAACATTTATGTCCCGACAGTCAGCACAAGTATGAAGCGTGGGCGTGTTGCTACTCGCGGCTCGACGCGGCGCTCTCTGCGTCGCAAGAACGTGGTGGTGGACGAAGAGGACGAAGAGGAAGAGGCGGAAGATGCGAGTCAAGACGAAGAGGAAGAAGAGGAGGAGGAAGAGGAACCGACGCCTCCGCCCAAATTAACACGCGCCCAAGCCAAGAAACAGCAACAGGAGGCGAAAAAGAGCAAGAAAATGCCCAAAACGAGGGCGAAAAAAGAGGAAGAAGAGGAGGAAGAAGAAGAAGAAGAGGAAGAAGAGGACGACGAAGAAGAGGAGGATGAAGAGGAAGAGGAGGAAGCGGACGATGACGAGAGACGCAAAGGCGGCCGAGGAAGACGCGGCCAGAAGCCTCAGCTTCGTGGATCTAGGCAGCCGCCTAAAAGAAGCAAAGGCGCAAAATAATAGACACAGAGGATGAAGATGATGAAGAGGAGGAGGAGGAAGAAGAAGAAGAAGAGGAGGAGGAAGATGAAGATGAGGAGGAAGAAGAAGAGGAGGAGCTAAAACCAAGGACCAGGAAGAGCGAGAAGAGCGTGACGCCTAGAGGCAAGACGAGAGCGAAGGCAGCGTTGGAAGCGAAGCGAGCGACCACCCCTGCAAAGAAGAAGAAGGTTGAGGAGAGTGTTTCTGCTAGTGAGGATGATTCCGACGCAAAAGAGGAAAGCACGAAAAGTGAAGGCAAAGACGAAGAATCGGCGAGTGAAACCGCGTCGGCGGCTGCCACACCGTCGTCGTCTCCTGTAAAGCGCAAAGGCTTGTCGATTGACACGCTGATGAATGACGCAGACGATGATGAGGACCAGGAAGAGCAGGAGGATATTGAGATGACTCCAGCATCAGATGCTGGCGTGGACGTGAATGAGGTTCCCGATCAACACTTTCACGAGCTGCTTAACAACTCATCGTCCGATGCAAAACTGTTAGAGGTAAGCTCGACTCGCTCAAAGAAAAGCGAACAACGTTGCATCTCTTAGTCAGTAACTCATCGTTGTAACGAATGATTGCAACAGGTTCTTACAGACGCTTGCGGTCGCCTAATCCGAGAAGGTAAGCCACCCAGTCGGTTATTTGCTGTTGGACTACTCGGCTCCGTGAAGGAAACCCCCAGGTAAGGTCTTTGAATCTATACCACCGCCTGGCCTGTAAATGTGTCGTTCCGAGAGTAATAATGGTTGTCGTCGATATTGATGCTGCTCAAACATTGCAGAGATTTGGACAACCCCCGTGCTTAAATATCTGCTACGACTCTTGCGGTCAAAACATTACGTTGGAATGAAGGACTTGGGGGATCACGGAAAGAAGCCAAGCACAGCTGGGCCAAGTGCTTTGGGCAGTTCCACATCAGCTGAGCACTTTGAAATTTCGCTCCCTGTACTGATAACCAACATCCTGGTGCAAATCATGAAGGTACGCTGCACCGAATTATTACTTCTGTTTCTTGCTCAATTATTGATTGACTGTAATGCTGCCCTTGTTTAGGACATGGATGCATGGCCAGTTGATAGCGTTAAAGTGTTTTTGGACGATTCGTTGTATTCACGAGTCTGGGTAGATCGCGAGATGAGCCAGTTGTTTGTTCAGAACGTGAAGACCGTATTGCAGACAGAGAATAGCGAGCAACAGCCTGGCGCTGCAAACCCACTAGTTCGGAATCGTTTCCAAGGCTCTAATACGGTGCAAGAAATGCGGGAACTCATCACCAACCATATTCGATCGCGTCTTATGGAGCTGGAGAAGGAAAAGCCCAGTACCATTGGCGGCTCTTCGAACATTGGCGGCAATCATGCCGTCCGCAACATGATTATGACGCTTGCGGATTGTGCCACTATCCCTCAAGTGCGGTTATTTGCGGCCGAGAATATGGAGATGTGGCTGCAAAACCCATCTGTTAAGGGCCCTGCTAAAGAACTGCTGAGCAAGATTATCTCGCTTTGCAAGTCCACGGACTCTCAGGACATTGCTACTGTGGACCTATTGCTGAAGCTGAAGTTGAAGTCAACCATGTTTCAACTAAAGGTGGAGTCTATTACGCATCTCGTGCGCAATCATCCAGTGTATTTGAAGCGAGCGCTGTCGATGTTTATTGCACGAGAGCGCCCTAACAATATGTCGAGGGATGTTGACAACATCAAGATGCTTCAGCACATATTTCGGGCGTCCCGTTCGACGTCTGCCTCGTCCGGCGGCATCTTAGGTAGTCCTGACGACCTATTTTACCGCCGTCCGATTGAGCATCAAGGTACTCTAGCCAGTCGTGAGTTAGCACGGGTGTTTCGGGAAATGGCCAGTGTTTCTGAAGTTGCCCCTGTGCTGAAGACAATTGTTCGCAAGATCCTGAAACAATTGACGTTCGAACAAGTCGACATCAAGACGTTATGCGTTGGAATTCTTGATAATGATGGCCATTGGGATTCGCTAGCTGGTGATGCACGAGTCTTGGACTACATGGGACTTGTCACTGGCATTGTGTGGCTGATTTTGCTCATGCGGGGAGCAGCCGTGAAGAGTCTTCAAATTCAACAATCTAACTCGTCCAATCGTCAAGGTACTGGTTCTGCTGCCCTTGGCTCTTCTGGACTAAAGCACGGAGGAACCCAAGCTATTCCTCGGCGAAATCCTAGCCAGCCGCTTTCAGCGTCTCGAACAAACAGACTTGGGCCTCAAAAAGCCAAGCAAACACTCGGCAAACCCACGTCTTTAGCATCGAGCCACGCATCGGTCGGTAGTAACTCTGGTGGCCATGCTGGAAGTGCTGGCGGTAGTGGCAATGGCGCTGGTGCTTCGTCGGAAGGGTCCAAAACGATCAAAATTTCTGTATGGGCCAAGGAAGAATTGCAACAAGCGCTTGCCTTCGTACAGCGCGAGGCAATCATATGCTGCCGTGATATCCTTAGACACTTTGCACTCAACGGCGACTCACCCTTTGAGAAGATGCTGTATGAGGCTATTGTAAAGAAGTTGCTTTTTCTCGACATTCCATCGGATGTCCAACCTACCGAGCACGATCGAACATGCTTCCAGTCCACAAAAGAGAATATTCCGGTTCATGAAGATTCGCTGCAGCTTCTTTCGCACCTGTACGTCTCGTGCAAGGCTATTGACCGTGTGGAGGCACTACGGACCATAGAGACAATGGTCTTCCGCGGTGCCGAGGCTCATATGCAGCGAGAAGCGTTGTGGCGGCACCACCATGATGATCTTGCTGCATACGCGCTAAATGGTGGTGTCCTGGGAATCGAAATGAAGAACAACCAGTTCATACAGCATCTTCTTAAGCTTGCACAATGGGAAAGTGGCGACACAAAACAAGAGCAGGAGTTTTGCCATTCAAGTCGGTTTTGGATTTGTTGCTCCATTCTGCTGGTTGTGGGATGCTTCAACCCCAATACTGTGGGCACTTATTTGTGGGAGGAGTTCCCGACTCTGCGCGGCTTGATGCAGATGGTCATTACCGGTAGGTACATTTTCCCGGCCATTAATGTACCGGATCCGTTGTTACTTGGGAAACACAAGGATACCTTTCCAGACCTGATCCAGGGCAACCTGCAGCTTCGGGATTATGAGCAGCAACTGCTGCAGCTCAACCAACAAGACCCATTGGTTGTGGCTGATCCGCCAATGCTCTTTGAGGCTGGTGGACTGGCACGCCAACCGCCACCAGCGATTTTAGAGCATTTACGTACGCTCGACCGCAAGTTCAAACTCGGTGTAAGGCTTCGTCAAAGTCGACGGAAAGACTTCTTGATGGAGATGGTTACGGGGAACGATGGTAAAACAGGAGCACGCAGCCCTAAACCGACCAGTGCTGCTACCGACAGCGTGTCGTGGATTGCAGACATTGTTTGCGAGGATTTTGATACAGTGCAATATCTTCCGTATGGATGCTTGTGCCAATTGCTCCTCCTCGCGTTGCGTCCAACGGCAAGCTTGAGCTCAAAACCAGTCCAGGCGCCATTAAATCAGCCAGCTCTCGCTCAAATCGTCCCAAGGTTACTGACAAAGCTTCGGGAGTACCTTGCTGATGAAAATGACTGCGAAGGAGTGGCGTCAAATGTCGTGTTGTATTATCTGGAGTGCTTGAACTCATCGGAGCTGTCAACGCGACGAGTGTCTGCTCACGTTCTCCATTTGTTGACCAGTCCCCGCAGTATAGACGACCTTGCCGAAGAATTTCACCCAGTCGACTGTTCTGCGGCTGGAAGGGCCATGAGTTTCTTGTGGCTTGACGAGTTGACTAAGCTGCCATGCTATAATGAGGTCCGGAACAAAATCTTTCGCTCCCTCGAAAAATTGCTCGAGTTGGAGGCATCAATTCCTTCGCTTCGAATGTGCGTGAAAGCCTTGTATGATTTTTGGAAGGATGGCAGTGAAATTGTCACTAGCAGCAACGATCCTGGAGACATCAAGAAAGACGACGATAGCAGCCACCCTAAAAGTCTGCCATCGAGCAGTCTCTCCTGCTGGCTGGGGCGTATGGACGCCTGCTCGCTGGACGCGACTTTGTGGCAACACTGCTTTTAAAGGACTACGAAATCTACTCGATCGCTGTGGAGGTGATTTGGCGCGCAATTGAGTCACAGCTTGTGATCGCTTCGAAGCTTAAAGCGACATCTGGGATTAGTTTTTCGGATTGCAAAGTGTTTTACGTGACGGATGCGGCAAACAATATTCGAGAGATTAAACTACCGCTCGTGATCATCCATAGTGCTATTCAAGTTCTTTGCTCGCCGCATGCACACGTAAGCACATCGACGACAGCTCAAGCCAGTAGTCGAGCTGGCGCGTGCTTTGGAAAGCTGACTCAAAGCTTGTTCCCGAAGGCAACATCCAACGGTGCTATTCTTTCCAGTACTGGCCTTATTGCCACCAAAGACCCGCGGCTGTATCCTGATCATTTACTGGCGAAACTCGCAGCTGCTGCCTCAGCCGCAAATGAGCACCTAAGCGCTACTGCTGTTCGCGCTATGTCAAGCGAGGCTTTGTGGGGCCTTCTCGAACAGTCAGCTTTGACTGAGAGATGCCTTGACATGACTTTGCGTACCATTCTCGAATTGGTTCAGAAGAATGAAAACAAAGCGATTTCCAGTCTGGTAGCGGTGACAAAAGCATCTGATATCTCTCTCGCAGCAGACAAAGTGTTGATGCAACTGAGCGCGTATGACACCGATGGAACTGCTTCTATGTATCCTTCGCATGTAGCGGACAAACTAGGGCTCTTATGCAAATGGCTTCAAGAGCGAAGTTCCACCGGTTCCAGCACCAGTATGGCTGTTGATGACGACGAAGAAGCGCTCCTGCTTTCGGAAGGTTTTACGACATTCAAGATCCAGACGCCCGAAACTACTGCTCCATCGAGTATACCAGCACTTTTCACGGAGCCAATGAAGGAGGCCCGTAAGATGTCATCGCTGCCTAAATCAGATGAAAGTTCCAACGGAGATATTACGCTTTTCAAAAACACATACTTCAACACGCCGCACAATTCGCGTGCTCAATCCAACTCAACCGAAGCTGAGGATAGAAAGCCTTTGCTTGACGACTTGGCAAACGAGCTAAAGCGAAGCGATGGCTCATTGCATGGTGTCGTCGCTCCTGAAGACTTTATGTATGCGATGGGTCAAGCGATACGGCAATCATGTCCAAAGGACGAGCTGGATACCGCGAAATACTCTACAGCCGAATTATGGACGACACAAGTTTCATTGCTGCATCTAGCACGCTCTTCTTGCAATTCCTGCTCTGCTGCATCTAAACTTGCCAAGGCGATCCTCCTAGTTGTGGATCACGTACCAGCTTGCACAAGTGCTAGTCACCGCAAGGAATGTTGCAGAATTTTGCGTCGCGCCCTAGAAAATCTTTGTGAGGTTTTTGCTGATTCTTATTCTGCTACTGTCAGCTTCATCCGGCACCTAGTTCAAGCATCAACGGTCAAGGGTCTTTACACACTAAAGGATTTGGCAGTATCAGTGGATGTGTATGCTGCCTTCCAGCTACTAGTCCAGTTTATTAGTCGGATGTTCGCTGTATGGAAGAAGCAGAAGGTTTCACTTCGTTTGGAAGCTATGACGATACACAGTCTAGTAGTACTCGTGAAGGAGGTGGAGGTGCTACGACGTCTTCAGGACACACCATCAATTCCCGGGGACCGGTGCGACTCTGATGCTTTAGACCTCGTGTTGACCATTGCTCAAAGTCAGCCTGATGGGAACTCGATTCTCAACGTTCTGGATCCGATCATGACTGCGGACCCTCACCTTGGATATCTTTCTGATGTTACACATCATGAAGACGTTAAGCAAGACCTCGTTCGGGTACGTACCAACCATGTAACACCCATAGTTTCGTGGACTTTTACCATCTTTTTGTTTTTGCATCATAGGCCCTGTATTTCCAGGATCCCAAAATTGTCGCTGGAGCTCTAAATGCGCTGAATCCGGATTGGGAATCACTTATCAATATCGATGTCACAGCAGAGCAACGTGAATTAGTCATCAGTGATCGCCGGCTGTTGGCTCAGGTGGATGATATCCTGCGTGATATGACTAGCGACGGCAGGGATGTTATGGAGCGAGTCCGAGAGTTGACCAGGTGCCATCCGATGTTGGTACTTTCACGTTTTCCTCGGCAACTCATGCAGCATCTCGGCACGGTGTCTCTGTCGCAGATCTACCTCAACACGGCGTTCTTTCAAAATGTACGCTATCTGGATATAATGTCTCTCCTTCAACGCTTTCATAATCTGACAAGTTTTTTGTTGTTGCTGTCCACAGATATTGAAAGCAATGCAAATTATGAGGCCACATGTGCGCCATAAGCAAGCTGTGCTGGAACCGTTTTGCCTATTCCTGTTCGAGATATTACGCGTGATTGCCGATCGCCATGCTACCGAGTTCCTCCAGCTAGTATCGTACATCTGGGCATTCTTTTACGACACACTAGAGGCCGACTTCGATCTCGGTAGCGACTTAATCTTTTCGCCTCCTCGGGTTTTAGTGCTGGAAGGTATAGTGGGCATGTACGAGTCGCACCCAGACACTGTGGCATTTGGAGAAGTCATGGCGCAACGTCATAGCGAGTGGAATTTACGTAGTATGCTAGAAACTGTCCGGGGCCGCCGCAACAAGCACCAGTCAGCATCGAGTCAATATCAACAGGTTGACCAGCTGCTGAACTACCTTGCAAATGAAGACCCCGTCACGTCACCAAGCAAGCCGCTGACAGAGCGTGCCGACATGAGTGCCATCACACAAGGATTGCAAGCTATCGATTACTTGTGCTCAAATAATGACCACGAGACAGTAACTGTGGCATTGCTGAGACGCTGCGCGGCACCCGTTGCCACATTGCTGACACAGGACACAGTGACTAAAGCGACCATGACTCCGCTGTGCCAAACGTTGTTAAACCTTATGAAGCAGGACTCGGTCTGTGTGGACGAAGTGATGCGCCAATACATCCAGTGTCTGCGGGTCGTGCGTCCCGGCCTGAAAGAGTCGGCCGTGGCTTACGTTCTGGAGTTCCTGGTATTCGCGGACGCACGGCAGCGTCGACAGATCTTGCAGCAGCTCTTTGATGATTCGAGCGACATCGCCAAAACCAAACTAGGCATATATTTGAAGAGCGCTGCATTCCGAACATCGCTTCTCGTAACCTCCAAGTCGTCAACGTAGTTAGATGTCCACTTTAACAAATGTTAACGCTTGTTCTATCGCAGTTCGAGTTAGTCTCTCTTGATGAGCTTTGCTGCATGTGTGGTGGCACCAATCACAACGTAAACGAGGACGCCAACTGCGTGACCAAACAGCGTGCCGTAGACACATGTCAGCGGCCATTGCTACAAAAAGCATCACAGTCAGTAAAGCTCGTTTGATGACGTTTGATGAACGATTCTGTGTTCTGCTTGTTACCTGCCAAGGCCGATCCCAGTCCAACGGAATGGGAGAGCACCAATGTAAGCCCCTAACATGGCTCCAATTGCCGAGCACACGAGATATAGTTCCTCTCTATCGTTCACTCTGGATAAAAACAACGAACAAGTGAGAGACATCATCTTTTTAACAACGAGAAAAACTAACAAACCTCAATTCCAGCAGCAAATCGAGCCACTTGCGCGGTGCACAGCCGAAATGCATCGCCAAAGACATTGTAGTGCAGCTCGACATCAACACTGCAAGCAGGAGTGTCTGCATCCACAGTCTGTAAAAAATAAAAAAAAGTTAATACCAACTCGACGTCATATCTAGGGCATAACTACTTACTCCACAATAGGAGCTCCGAACATGACGATCGTCACGTGAAAGACTGGAATTCCCACTAACAACCCCAGAATTCCATGCGCAACGTGCTTCAGAGCTGCTTGGTCCTTAGTGCGCAGTAGGAATAGATCGGAGGCCAGTAGAACCCCCGCAATAGCAGCCACGACGGGCATCAGGCCCCGCAGCACATTATCTTCCAAGTGCTGACCAAATCTACAGCGCCAGCATGAGAGACATAAGCAAGAACGATTGCATATGAGCAAAGACATTAATTACGTACAAGCAGAGCGGGAGGTAGCGAGCTATGACTGCAGGCAACACCACCTGCGTTATGACGGGGATTGTCATTGCGACGAGATATGTTTTTTTCTTCAAATGATATACTATAACGGGAACTATAAGTTAATCATATATCATATAGCATCATTTCCCAAATAGAAGAAGGGATGGCATTTACGAGCGAGAGAAGGCGGCCAGTGGACTCCCAGACACTACCAGGAGACATTAAAGACGGAAAGGCACCAGCTATGACCCTTACGATGTCGTGGCCATCGCTATCGCCCTCCAATTTCTCCAAACTACCGCAGGAACCAGGAACAAAGATGGTATTAACGACATTTTCTCTTATATATTGGTCATATGCATATTTGACCTTGTGGAATGACCAGATCATGACGCCCAAGGCTTATTACGCTACACACGACACTATGCCGCCACCAAGTCAAGGTTGGTCTGAGTTATCCTCCTGTCATATCGACTCTGGAGACCGTTAACACTAGGGGCTTTATGACTGCTTTTGTTAAGTGATTTCTATGGCGTCCACGCACAGTCTGATGAAGGAGCAGTACCAGGCTGCAGATAGGAAGGTATGCTGTCTACAGTCGATGCTCTTGAGTTTATGGAGTTATGACTGAATGACTGCGTTATGACAGATTTCTGGGAAGCGAAGCACAGACCAAAGTGGGTCAAACCCTCGACCGTCGAAGCATTTGAGATCAAGTTAGAGAGCGGGGCTGAGGGGAAGACGGCAAACGAGGTCATAATTTATACTAAAGTAAACGGTTATGAACAAGGCACTGGGAGCTCTCAGAGAACGAGGTTTGGTCGGCTCTGCATTTGAACCAATTGACTGACGAATCTCAAGCGCCAAAATCGCACAAGGAGTCCATTGCGTGTGGAGAAAGGAGAGTGTCGGTCCAGTTTAGCAGGTTGTTGACGTCCTCCTCATTCACGGACTCGTCCAGATCGATGTCATTGTTGTCTGCAGTGGGGGATACTTGAAACGAAATTGCTGTTGACACTTGGCTGGATAGAGGCTCATCACTCAATCCGTTGGCCTGTTTGAGACGTGGCAAAGCCAATGGAACCAAGCTACTTATCCTTGTGTCGGGTGCAGCACACACCAAAGTCGAAGGATTGGCGGGAACAGCTGACGAAATGAGCGGTAACCTCGTCGTTTTCGCATCTGGAGTTCTACGGCATGAGTCTGTCTCTGGTGCGTTTTCCACGGATATTGCAGCCACATTTTGATCTTTCTCATCGTCAGGACCGTTGCCGGCATGTTTGATCCATGTAGCAAACATTTTTTGCGCTTCTGAACCTGCTCTAATGCTGTGAGTTGCGGCGCCTTCTTTCCTTTTTCTTTGTAGGCCTCGGAGGTTTCATTGCAGGTTTGCAAACAGCTTCATCGTGTGTCTCTTGATTGCCTGTGCATCCTGGTTTTACTCGCCGATGACTTATATCTTCAGCTTTTGCTGCGCCATGGTAGACTGTTCGACTACTCCTCGACGATGCGATTGACACAGTCGACTGTGCCGACTCCGGCCGACTAGAGCACCGACTGCTCACTTCCGAATTAACCACACTCCGAGTGCCTGACGACCGCGCATATCGCACTGCTGTACTGGTCGTGCTTCTAGACTTGCCCGCCAGCAGCAGTGATGGCAGTTTGGCCACCAGCGGGTCCATCAGTTCCCGGAGCCGAGTATCATCCGTCTCTAGTAGTTGACCGCGGATTTGGTCCTCCCATTCCTGGCGTAGTCGCTGGATCGCATCGCCCTGGATCTTGGCCAGTCGATACTCCTGCCATGGTCCGATGTACATGGCCCTGCAGCAATTCAGCAATGGGCAATGAGAATCCCCCACGTCGTTTCGTGCTCCTTATAGAGACCTTCGACAATTGGTTGAAATGACTGGTATAAGACGTCACATAGACCAGCACTTCATGGTGGTCACGCGTAGCATTTTTGCCAAAAGGGACGAGAGGCTGGCAAGGCTCTGTGGCGATGGGTCTTGTGCGGGTCTTAAAGGATAAAGCTCCGGCGCTGGTCTTCACTGGGTTGTGCGCAGGAACGGCCTACGCAGTGTACTATGCGCACCACCAGCAAATCACAGAGAAGAAGGTGCGTACCAATGAAAAATTGTCTGCTATCCGGTGGTCGCTTTGCTGGAGGAACTAAGTCGTATTGTCCGTGCAATCGTCTGCAGACAATGCGTCAAGGTGTGATCAATGACATCAAACGTGATCGGATGAAGCGGAGGGAAATGCAACAGGAGGAGACCAGCCACCAGTAGACAACGGTCTTCGACTGACACCGAAGTGCCAGACTCCTTTCTTACAAGGACAAAAATGATGTCACCACCCACCTTAATTATCAGCAACAGGTGCCTTCAATCTCTTTGTGTTGTCATTTGTGCCAGCAGGCCACCTCGTAGTGCTACTTCAATCGTCTCTAGAACTTTTGCACAGCGCTCGCGATTAAGATAATCGTATTTGAGCAACATTTCATCTCTCCAGGACTCAAGGAAGGCATCCATCTCGTTCGACTCCACCAGTACCATAGATGAGGAGTAGATCTTCTCGTCGCTGCAATGGTTCGCTTCGCCATCCTGCACTTCCCCTTCTTCAGCTTCCTTGGCGCTTCCAGGTCGATGTTCGCCAGCATCTCGGACTCCAAAAGTTTCTCGGAGTGCCTTATCAACTCGTTGAAGAAACGAAATCGAAGCTGCTTCATGGTCATCTCTGAACTTGCAGGCATAGCAGCACACCAACAGCTCCAGAGAGTATTGGAGCAAGTAGAAAACTTGTGCGGCGCTGCAAGAGCGTAGCTGTGGATTTGCTAGAGATTTCTCTAGTTCCGCGAAGTATGGCTCCAAATCTTGTACGCGACTGCAGTGCTCAAAGTCGGAAGCTGCTGATAAATCCACAAGTTCCAGTGTCGTCAAAGTGCTGGCAATCAACTCGGTGGCTTGGTCGATGTCTATAGAGTTTTCGGACGCATGCCAGCTGACAGCGAGATTGATGCCGACGAAAACGAGTTTCCAAACTGACGCTTTAGCCTGGGTATCACGAACGAACGAACCTCGATACGGTGACAAGCCGAGACGCCGAAATAAAGCCACTTGTGAGGGGAGAAGAGCAAGAAGCGATTTATCTTCTTGTCCTCGAACGATATTACATGAAATCCAAGTATGCAGCCAAACTCCCAGAAGTCTACACGTGTTGTCTTCGAACTCCAAGGGTAAGTACACGTCGGTCACATAACTGATAAATGTGCGCTCCCAATGCGTCATCGTGGCAGACGGTTCCTCTAAAAACGACTGCGAGTAGACGAGTGCCCCCTCTAGCCAGGGTGAAAAGGGCATCAAAAGCTGGATTGGACGCTCCGACCCCGCTGTCGGCGGTTCTGTGGTTCCAACTCCCCACATTTCAGGAAACCTCGACTGCAACGTTTGAGCACTTTTTTCACTGAGGACGTATTCACTATTCTGGTACACACCACCCTCCTTAGCCATTATCCATGCACACTTCGACCGGCTCAACAGGGCCAGTATGCGATTTGCATCACGAGGAGTGTCAACGCTAACATTACTCTTGAGTGTTGTGACTTCTTTCTCAACAGGGTACAGGAGTAGCAATGCCTTTCTGGTTATTGCTTGCAATCTTTCTCGAAAGTTCTCCGATTTCTCCAGATGCGAGTACGAGCCAGCATTCCTCCCTGAGCAAGCCAATAATGCCGTATTGAGGAGCGCAGCCACCCAGAAGGCACGGTGAAGCGCCTTCTCGCCACTTTTCGTCCGTGCTAGTTCTTCCAAGGCGGTAAGAATTTGGTTGATGCGAACAATGCCTTCACAAAACTCAGTCCTCATAACGAACTCGAAAAATAAGGAAGCCATACCACCGCAGAAATTCCATCAAACAAAACCATCGACCATGGCAACTCGCCTTCAAAGATGGGAGCTGGCGCAGTCAGCATTTTTAACACATTCTGCTGGTAAATGATAGACTTCGTACGTCTGGCACGTTTTTCAAATTCTGTCGCAGCACCTTCCTCGTCGCCATCTTGATAGATTGAAGCAACACTCGAAAACTCTAGTCCCCGAAGAGGTGCTTTCAAAGTCGAAATTGCCACCTCCGGTAACAGCATTCTGACAATCTTACGTACAACTTTCGCTATATGCTCGAACGCTTCAGAGGACCTGCACTTTACCATCGCTTTGGTTAGCTGGACTGTGAGAGTCTCGAGATCTGGAAACACCGTTGCAGATATGTATAAGTGTAAAGCCATCTCGATCCGAACAACCGACGTCAATGATGAACGTACTGAAGAGCCAAACACGAGTCCACGTTCAGCAGCGTTTCCCGACCTTCCCGCATCCTTCACAAAAGATTGCAAGGAAAACACCAGGTGCGAGTCAAGCGGGCTCATCAATAAGCGCAAACTTTCAAATTCACTCGGAAACCACCGAATGAGTCTGATGCAAAGGAGTGAAAGTTCTAATCTTGATTCTTTCCCAATGAAAGACGCTCCGTGCGTATCCACACAGGAGAACCACCGCTCCAATTGTTGCTTAAACTCGTCCAGTGTCCCCACAGTTTCATTTATCTGTTCCATCAATTGGCGTGTTTGAACTGAATCCGCAACTTTTACAGCACACAGCAAACGGTTGAGCAATTCGTTAGAATGTGAAACCAGTTGAGTTTTTCCATCATGTGGTCGTGGAGCACAGTTTCCTCCATTCTCAGCGCCAGCCTTGACAATAGAAAGCACCCGAAAAAGATCTCCTTCGAGTGCTGGGGGACAGTTTGTCACATTCTGGAGAACTTCTGCCGCAAAATTCAGTACATCTTTGGTCTCTTGATATACGGCGTCATCCGCCCCATAACACTGAAGAAGCTGTGGTAATACATCCAGGTTAATCATTGCTCGAAAACCCCATCTATCTGTTTTTGACGGTGGTTCTTTGGTGTGTGTGCATTGATACACATCCCACGATTCACAAAACCGTATCAGTGCCACGAGATAGAGCGGGGTGGGCTCACTGTCCTTCAAAACACTATTGACCCTACAGATAACCTCAATGAATTGATGTTGACCAGACCTTCGTCGATTTTGATTGCTTCGACTACTGGATTTCATGCACGACACCAACGCAGGAAAAAGCAAAGACTTTATACCTCGCTGGCTGATTTCCTTAGTGGCTAGCAAACTGGTGTGTGCTCGCAGCAATGTTACTATTAAATTGGAGATCCAATTTTGCCCAAATGTAGTCATCATCACGGTAAGCAACCTGCGAACTGCCAAACGATCCGCCTCCACACACATAAGTCGGCACTGGATGGAGCCGCCACTTGAAATCATCTCGCCATCGGTAGCAACAATCCGATGCACGATACCAAGACAGTAGTTTCGAAATGCTAGTAAAAACCATCTCGATAAGCAGCTTTACATCTAGCTTCAATAGCGTCAGCACCGATCACATATCTTTCCAGCGCGAGACACCAGCTCATTCCGTTTTGAGTATTCGCTGAACCCTCCCTACTCTGGCTCATAAGAATATCCCATTGCTTTGCATAACTCTCGTGTTGCTTGTCCCGTAGAGCAGAGTCCGCAAAAATCTCATAGAGGAAGAAAAGAAGCTCAGGCGACTGCATTTGTGTCGACAAAGAGGGTGACTCCTCCTGTCCTCGAACATTTGAGCAAACCAATATTTTGCTTAGGTATGACCGCAAAATGCGTCTCATCATTGAGGTTTCGGCCGCTCTGGGAACAACACAATGATAACTGCTTATTTCGCAAAAATCGCTCCCAATATCACTCCACACCTGCGCAAATGCAGTGATGCTACCAGGTACGTCAACGAACAAAGATCGTACCACTTCCAGTACTACGCGAAATCCTGGAGATTCCGAGACCTTCGTGCTCATGCCAGCTGACCTTATCACACTTGCAAAAGCATCACATTTTGAGCAGTGGCGGATTGCATCGGCCAGAGCAATATGATTCATTCCCACAAACCGCTCGAATTCTCGTTTCCAAACGCCTACCCAAATCCTCTTCGTTGCCTCAAACTTTTCCAAATCAACTCCTCGCAAATACACTGGCGATTCTGTGACCATTTGGCAAATCCGCGTATACGCAGGAATAGATAACGAGGGACCAGTGTGCTTGTCGATTTTTACCAATAGTTCAGCCCGCCGTCTCCTCTGACCTGTTCGTACATTTGCCACTAAATTCGTCGTCGTGAGTCCATTCTGCAACGCAGACAACGCTCCAATAACTTTCGTAGCACTACTATCACTTTTCTCCAACAAATTCACAATCCGCTGTGCGCATTCCACCAAGTAGCCCCACCCTTCCGACTTCGATCTCAAAGGCTCAGCACTCGCGCCTTGTCGACAAAACACGCAGCTCTTCTCTTCATCACTCACTGTCTTTTCCTCATTTGAGTCCACAGATTTCTTCCCTGCAGTAGTCTGAGCCATGGCTTCTAGAGCCTCCTCCAACACTTTCTCGCACACTGTTTGAATCCAGTTCTGCACTGCCAACTCCTGTAAATTCCTCTCCTGACTCTGCAGTACAAAGCCCAATAGTATAACCCGCAGTCGGAGCGGTAATATCTTGCCAGTAATGACCAATTGCAGCATCTCCAGACTCGCAGACGCCACTACACTCTGCATCAGCTCCGCGTCCTTCGCAGTCAGCAGATTACACTGCGCCAGCGCGTGGCAAAGCGCAGCCAGCCCTTGAGTCTTGTACACTTCAGAGCTGTAGTTCTGCTGATTTAAACTCCGTTTCTGCCGCTTCTTTCTGGGTGTTAGAGGCTCAGAACGAGACTCCGCAGCGACGACGCTCCATTGAGTCATTAACTGGCGCTTGAGCACTGGATAGCGCAGCAAATAACGCCATTCGGGAGGAGGAGGCTGTAGTACAGAACATTCACATAACGGGTGAGAGGAACAAGCGTCTAAAGGGACGGAGAAGAGCGCTCGGACGCCGCGGTTTAAGGCTGCAAGAGCCGTATCCATTAAGAGTGCACAATGACGAAATGACTCGGTTTCAGTATGGAAAATAGTTGTGTGGTACACATAATGATGGATAAAAGTGGACAACAGAGGACGAAAAAGGAAAACAATCTAGATGAACTTTGCCTAAGCACGCGACAATCTCAACCAACCAGTTTCTAGGCGTGCCGTGGTCATACATGCCGCTCCAACCGCCTCAAAAAAGCAACGCAGTCGTCAGCACTAAAAAGAGCAGCACTACTACTTGAGGTCTAGCTTCCAACAGCTCCGTCTTCACCTTCGACAGAGCGTAGTGCTTCATGCTTGCGCAGCCAAACGCAGGCACGATCCACACCCGGCTGGTCCAGTCGAAACACCGTGCTCACTTAATACTGGTAGCCGCTGTTGCCGTACGGGTTGCTGCCCATGCTGCCCTGGCTGCTAGCGTACGGGTTCTGCGTCATACCACCCATGCCCATGTTCGGCTGCATTCCCATGCCCATACCCATATTCTGCTGCATACCCATGCCGCCGTACGAGCCGTCATTGTACGCCGTAGGAGCAATGGCCAGCATCGGCTGCATGCCACCCATGCCATAGGCAGGGTCGAGCGTCTGTGCGTCTGTCTCGGGCTCTTGCTGCGTCTGCGTGCGCTCGTCCAAAACCTTAACCTTGTCGTTCAAGTTCTTCACGAATTGGATCATGTACGGCATAACAAAGTCAACGTAGCCGTGACGCCATGCAAGCTCCATAGCAACATCAGGCTTGATCAGCTTGTAGCACGTGAACAGAGTAGCGCAGAAGCACTCCTTGTCGTGCACAGACACGAAGAAACGCAGGATGTCTTCCGCAAGCTCCGGGTCATCTGAGTCGCTTGCGCAGTCAATGCAGTCCTTGTACATCTTGTCAGCCTTCGACAACTTTACAGACTGCGGGTAACGCTTGTTCTTACGGTACAGGTACGCTGCAATACGACGGAACTCCAGCAGCTCGTGCTTCTCCAACTTCTGGGCCAGAGAAATCTGGTCGAAGTTGTCGTAGGCGTCCACGGAATCGCGGAGAGCTTGGTAGTCCTCGTCGTCCACCAAAATCTCGTTCAGCGCCTCGTTCACAGCCGACAAATTCTCCTTCTGCACATCCTTCAAGTACTCTACCACCAGCGGTAGGTTCTTCGACTTGCGAAGCTGGTGCACAACACGTGCGTGGTCCAAGTTCGGCGTCAACACTTGCAGAAGACGGGTCAACTCAAGTGGATGCTGCTCCAAGTAAAAGTTAATCGCCTTGTAGTGGATCTCCTGGTTGCGAACCTTTTGGATGCAGTCCAGGAACAGGTCATGCGAGAACGCAACAGGGTGGTCCACCATAGTGCGAACAGCGTTGTCAAACTGACCATCTTCCTTGTACAAGTACACGGCATGATCCCAGTGAAGTCCCTTCTCACAGGCACGCAAGATCTTCGACACGTTCATACGCGAGTGGAAGATCTTGATGTGCTCCATAAGCTTGGTTGGCAGGTACTTGGAGTACAGGATGGCCAGCTCAGTGAAAATACCAGCGTGGGCGCCTTCCAAACCAAGACCTTGCTCCATCAGCTTGAGCAACTCCGTTGAGTGGCCACGCTTTTCGTAGTGCAGGATCAACTCTTCCAGGTGGTCCGGGTGCACAATAATGTGCAGACCACACAGACCGGCGAGACGGAACTCGTTCACATCCACACAGGCGTAGTTGACCTCCTTCCACGTACCGACCGAGTTCGCCTTAGTGGCAGCGTCCACAGCCTCACGGAACTTGCCCAGACGCACGTAACAAATAGCGAGCTTGGCGTTGTTGTTGATGTTCTGGAACAACAGCTTAGCAGCGTTGTACATACCCTCATCGTAACACCGCTCACCAATGTTCTGGATCTGCGCAACGTTGGGCGATGAAATAAACTCCTCCAGATCCGAGTACTTCTCCGTCTTCGCATACGCATAAATGAGAGAGGTGTCAAGGTACTGCTCCTTCACCGTGTTGCGGGCCATCTTTAAGTACGGAATCAATTCGTTGTAGTTGTTGATGCGCTCTGCCGCAGCGATCACGTCCACGTACGAGCTGGCGTCGTTCGCCTTAATGAATGCCGACAATGAGTCGTGCACCATGCCCTGATCCAGCTGGGACTTGGCCAGACGGGACCACACGTCCGATTCGTTGCAACGGTCAGCAAATTCGTATGCGCGCTCGTTGTCCTTAATGTAATCGAGCAAAACACCAATAGCCTCCACGTTGTGCTTTGTCTTCTTGTAGATAACAAAGCCTTCCTCGTAGAGCTGGTACTGTTCGCCCACAGCGATGCGGGCAATCTCCGGACCATCAAAGTTGTCAAGACGGTTAACGTAGTCCATGACCTTCTCCTTGCCAGCCTTGATGGCCGTCAGAATCAGCAAGTTTTGCAAGTTCTTGTTCGTAGAGAAGTCGGTGCCTTGCAGCACAATGCGCTCCAGTAGCTCGATCAGCTCGTTCGGAAGCTCAGCGTTCATAAACGCACGCACGGTAGTCGACACTTCGTCCGGGTTCTTGGTCTCGGGAAGAGCGGTCTGCACGACTTGATCAATAAGAGCACGGCGGCTTGGAGACTCCGGCTCACCCTCCTCCTGCTTCACAAGCACCTTACCCCACAGGTCCAGGTCCTGACGCTCCACCAAATAACGGGCCAAATCCTTGAACAAACCATTCTCCGTCGTCACGCGAATGAGGTCATCATCGCACGCGCCGCCGGCACGACGGTACGCCAAGTACGCCAGAGCAGGGTCCAGCTTTTCGCAAAACTTGCCAACAATCTCAGAGTCGTAGAACTGATTGTTGATCAGGAACTGCTGAGGGTCCTTGTTCAGCGTGATGTAGATCTTACCAATTGCGTTGTGCGTAGCCGTCTCTGTGTTACCCTGGGCAACACGAGTCTCAAGCCACGGCTGCAGTAGGCGCAATCGGTTGCGCTTCTCCACCTGGTCGCAAAGTTCGTCCACGGGGCACTGGGCAATCTGGTTCAGGAGGTTCTTGATGTAGTCTTCATTGCAGTCAAGATCCAACAGCTTGCCAATAACAACGGGAGTCTTCTGAGGGCTCACCTTCGTCACGTACACATCAATGTACTTCATCAGGTTGTTGGAGTACAAGTACTGCGTCAGCTCTTCCACAAAGTCGTAGCGGTCGCACACGTGGATAAGCGGGCGCGGGTCCTGCAGCTTCGACTCCTTCAGGAATTCCTTCACCTTCACAGGGTCGTACACAGAGGAGTCGCGGCACACGCGCTCCACTTCCTTAAATTGGCCCATCTTCGTAGCCGCCTCAATGTACTTGAAGTGCAGGTCTGGATCCTGCGAAAAGTTCACAATGGATCCCAGGAAGAAGTAGAGACCGTCAAACGATTTAAACTTCTCGAACACCTCAACCAACTCTTTGCCGCCAAGCTGTTCGGCGTACTTGGTAGCCACCTGCACCACGATCTGCAAGTTCTGGCGCATGTTATGCGCCATCAGTGCGTTAATGAGCTCCATAGAGATCTCGCTCGTCAGCGTGCCAAAGAACGTCACGATGAACTCGTGGTTGATCGCCTGTGTGTTCACGATTACACGCTTCAAGTCTGCCAGCTCGGTGTAGTGCTCAAGCGCACGCTGGAACAAGCCGGCCTTCTCGCAAAGTGCGGCAATACGCGGTCGGTCGTAGTGCGTGAACATGTTGTTCGACAGAATCGCATCCGCAACCTGTGGCGATCCGCCCAGCAGGTTAATTTCTAGTAAACGTGTCTGCAGGTAGCCTTCCTCAGGGCGGTTGTTCTTTAGGGCCTCCAACAGGAACGCTGTCGTCTCCTGGATACGGTTCACCTGCATGAAAATGTCGACCACTGCGTTGACGTCCACCAACGGACCATTCTCCGCCACTGCCAGCTTCTGTGCAAAGTCAAGTGCGCCCTGCGGGTTAGCACGCACCAAGTTCTGCAGCATGAACGTGTAATCGCAACGGTAGTTGGTCTGCACGGCGTACGCCACAATCTTGTCGAACTCACCGCGCTGCACGAAGCAGTTGATCACCTTCTCCGGGACCTCCGCGCGCAGGTACACCGACAGCGCCATCGTCGTGTCCGACTGAGCAACCAAGTCACCGAGTTCCTCCGAGCATTCCAGCTTGTCCTCGGACAGCCACTTCTGCAACAGCTGGCCGCGACCCTGCATCAGAACTGGGCGAGCGAGCTCAATCGACTCCATCTTGTTCAGCGTACCCTTCTCAAGTAAAACACTGAAGTACTGCAGGATCGGCTGAGGCTGACCAGGCTGTGCAGGCATCTGCTGGAATCGCTGAATAGTCTGTGGCGTACGGAGCGCACCCTGAGGTGACGCAGCAGCAAGACGCGCAGCACCCTGAATATCATTGACACTAACGAGACGGTTGAACTCTGTGAAGTAGAGCTCTTCGGCGCCTGGTAGATCCAAACGCGTGGCCAAAGACAGGGCCAACTGAGAATCACGCAGAGTGTTTACGACGTACGGCACCAGCTTCGTCTTGTTGATCGCAAAGTGCAGCAGCTGGCCGCGCCGCGTAATACCGAGCATACCCTTCGACTTGGACTCTAAGCACGTCACGAACGTCGTGTCTTGCGAAACACGTGCGCGGTACACCGGCTTGCCCGTGTGAGTATCGAACAAGAAGAGATATCCCATCTTGGTGATCATATAGATAACGTCGTCACCAGGGCTCACCAGCATCGACACTGGGAAGTCGTTCTGGGCGTCCGCAGCGAATGGGATCGGCTGGGGCGGCAGACGGAAAACGCCTCCAGGGGCGTCACGTTCCCGTCCGACCTCCATAATAAACAACTGCATGGGCTGACCTTCTCCCTTTGTTCCAGCGAACACCAGCACCTGTCCTTCATCTGTTCGTCCAGGGGCGTCATCTGGGAGAAAGCACCGGCATGGCCCTGCAACACTTGGCTCACCTTCTTCTCAATCGAGTAGAGCTGCATGTTGCCGACAATCTGGCCGCCAGCGCCCTGTGCAATGCCCACAAGCAGCATCCACTGGTTGTCAGCCGAGGCCTCGTAGCTAATAATCTGCGTGCCGGCGCCCAAATTGGCGTGGCGGTCAAAGATCTTGGCCGGGGGCGAGTCGCCCTCAATGCTCCAGTGGAAAACCGCCGAGGCTGTGACCAGCGCAATGGTATTCACCGAGATCCAGCGCCAGAAAACCACCGCCTCGTTCATCAAGTGGCTCTTCATCTTGGCTCGGAGCTCCATGTTGAAGATCTGCAGCTGGTTCTCCGACCGGAGAGCGATGACTTTGCTCACAGGGTTCATAATGGCCGCCTCGGCGTTGATCGGGCGACGCTGCACCGTGTTGCCAGCCGACAAGTCCACGATCACCACGCTGGCCTGGCCGTTCACTTGCTCGCACACGCAGACAAACTTGTCCGACTCCATGGTCGTGGTCCCGAACTTGACATAGTCGGGATTCACGCCGAGGGTGCTCAACTGTTATAATAATTCACAATAAAGTGTACAATAAATCACAAAATAAAATTAGAATGAGTTTTTTTGTGTGTCTAAAGCGACAGGGGGTTCGATACAATCATTCTTTTTTATATAGGAAAAAACACGTACGTTGAGCACTTCCCCGAAGGTAATGGGGAGATCTTGCGCCATCTTTCACTCGCTGTTTCTCTGTCTCTCGTCGCCACTCGCGCCTCTGAAGCTACGTCTGTATCTCTGCTGTCGGACTGGGCGGAGGGAAGGCAGGCAGGCTCCTCTCTCTCAGCGCTCCGATCCTCTTTGCTCCGTTTCACGACTGGGTCACGAGGGGAGCTTTTGGCTTTGCCACACGTGGAGGACTCCTGGGAAAGATCCGATTCGTTTAGACGGGGTTTGCTCGATTTAAGCGCGGAGCGCTTAAACTCCGTCTTGTCCCGCACACGAGTGCTCTGTATTTAGCCTAAAAGGGCGCAAAGGCAATCTCCTCCAACGCCCGCGCTGAACAATCGCGTCGGACGATCGCATGGTGGTGCCTGCATACTCGACGTTGGTAGCCGTCGACTCGGCGTGAAACTCCCCATTATTGCGCGCAGCGATAGTTGAAGCCGCATTTAAGCGCGCTTCAGATCGTTTCAGTTTCAGGCTCAGTTTAGCCATTTTATGGCACAGCGATATGCCGCCGAAAAAAACGTCAGCTGCAACATGGCTAACAAATGCAAAAAGTATCAGAATATCTAACAAAATGCTACGGATCTTGACTAGCATCAGCATTGGACAGCCTCAAGCTCTTGATCCGCACAATTAGGCAGTGAACTCGTCGGACGTGGTGAGCGTGAGACCCTTGGCGGCCATGTCGGCCAGGAATTGCTATACACCACAAACACAGTCAGTTCTAGCGATGTCCAACATGCAAATAACAAATGGGAGTCATGACGTTACCTTTCCAGCCTGTTCAAAGCCTGGCACGGGAGACGCGCAGTCTGTCAGGATGATCAGGTCGCTCAGTCGCTCCGTGGGCCACGCATCCACCAAGTCACGCACCGTGTAGTTCACACAGTGCGAGATGGCTTCACCGCAGATGACCACCTTGTCTGCGAGCTGCAGCGAATCCACCAGCGCTTGATTCAAGCTACAAGACACCCAACCACCATCAATATCTTACGGTATAACGCGATCTTTTCAACTGAAGCATGCAGTACCTTGTCGCGGGGTCGTAAGGCAGCTCGAACTCGGCCTTGAGCGCCGAGTAGTGCTCCGTGAACGAGTTGCTTCCCTTCATGACGTACTGCACAGGCTTCAGCGACCGTTTTGTCCACTCCAACGCTGCCGCCAGCACATCCGGCACGACATTGTGTCCTGGGGTGCCCACAACGCAGTGCTCCGGCCAAATACACAACGTGAACTTGCCGCTGGCTTCCAGCGCCTTGGTGTACTCCAGAACGTACTCTGTCAAGCTGGAATCCCGCGGTTTCCACACGCCAGCAGCCACTTCTTCAGCTGTGATCAACGTGAACGGAGTGGGGGACTCTCCCGCCGCATTCTCCCAGAAGATCCCGTGCGCAATGTGGTAGCGCTGGTGCGAGTCCAGAGTCAGCACCACCTGCTGGAGCCGATCCGAATGCTTGGAGATGAACGCTGCAATCCGAGCCGCGTCCTCGTTGGCCGTGGGGATCGCGAGTGACCCACCAGGATGAAAGTCCACCTGCTGGTCGATCACCAGCACACACAACCCACCCGAAGGGATTGCGCCGGCTTGCTGCGCTGCTTGCTCCAGCGAGTTCATCATCGATTTGTTGCGACTGACTTGATGGCGTTACCTGGAAAATGAAGCCATCAGCGGCACATTGTACCCGATCCAAAATGGCTACATCAGGATGAAACATGGCTACACACACTTCAAGTTTAACAAGGGAGTCTATAATTTGGCTGTGCCGAATGCTGGTGCGGTCTGGAAATGCAGCATGACGTGGTGAGCGACGTACTGCAGCATGAGCACTTCGACTGCTCGAAGCAACACTTTCTTCACTGTGATTCCTCGACGAAGCAGCATGAGAAACACGATCGCGTAGCCTAGTACTTGGACTTTGTTCTTCACAGACAATGACGTTGGAGGAAGACTGGCCACCATTTCATGTACTTTGGGAACACTTCCGGTGCCAGTAGAGGCCACCTAGTCCTGCCGTTTTGGATATTCTGCGCGAACTGCACGATTTCGGGGATGTACGCGCGCCACGATCGCTTGTGCGGGGTCAGTGTGTAGTTCACAACTGGCAACGGGACACGAGAAAGAATGCCAGGTTGCACACGCTGAATACGCTCGAAATCAGTCATCGATGCGCTGCCAATCGTAAATATATCTGGAGACAATGTAATATCAACACGTCAGAACCTAAATTGTTCGTAACTACGAGGTATCAAACAAACCTAGTGTGTCTTCCTGCCGTGCCTTGACCAGAGCTTTTCGAAATCCCTGACAGCAACCTGCAAGCAACACACTGTTCATTGCGTTAAGTTTTCATGAAAAAGTATTACTACATCGACGGCACTTACATGATGGAGTCGCTACAGATCCAAGAATTACTTTTCACATCAAGCGGCAATTTTGGGAGCGGCGACGATCCGAGCGCACGTTTCAAGACCAGCCTCAGCATCAACTGGTACGCTCTGCGCAATGAACGGTGATGACCATCAGCAATCAGATGGAAATCGCATTACTAAAAACAAAATGGCCCGAATGTTTGCAATCACCACCTTGCCACATCGTACTTGCAGCCGAGCAATTGACGAGCACAGCGGAGGAAGAGCTGCAACTCCTCCCCTCGATCGAAGCTCGCAGTACCTGCCCAGGTACACTATAAATGAGAACACAAAGTGCCATCCTACGACAACATATCAGTGTTAAACTTACCACGGGCTGTCGCTGTGGCAGCAGTAGCCGCTCCAACGGCATCAACTTGACAGTCGGCATTCCAACATGCAGCACAGTCTTTTCGTCCAGCACAACCACCTACCCCAGACCCATCAACAATGCTAAAATCACAGTCTCCACATGCATATCTTCATCATGCATCCTCACCACATGATCGTAGGCGTTCTCTGCCAGATATCTCCCCACAGAATACACCAGTCCGCTCGTAGTAATAAAGATGAGATCACCTGCGCAATAATAAAAATGAATTTACTGCAACTCCATACTACGAAAGGCAACTAGTTGCACACCTGGTTTTACCAGTTTGGCCGCCTCGCGAGCCGCCTCTTGCTCCTCCTTGGACGATCTGCAGCGATTCCCCACACAGCGTCAGCTACACAGACAGCAGTCAGCTACCTGCACCAACAAACGCTGTACCTCTGGAACTCGTTCTCGTTAAACTGCAGGCTGTTGGGCGCGAGCAGTTGCGCCGCGGACTTGGCCAGCACCGCCAACTTGAACGCGTCCTTCATCTTCCAGCTGACATCGCAGCGATAGCTTTTGTCATTTGTACCGTCTTTTGGTACACTGTACCATGCGCTGTACCGCTAGTAATGCTTCTTCAGACAACCTTCCTACGACCTGGTCAGTGTGCCATCTCCGGCAAAACACAAACCGGCTACCTCCCCATACATTTCTGCCTACAGAGACGAAAAGGCCAGGCAGAAGGAGGTCAAGGCAGGGCGTTTGGTCTCCATCTCCGCTCGCTGTGCGAGACAAGAATGCGCGCGTTTTGGTGGAGATATGACGCGGCTCTGGTAATACCGACGCTGCTGTGCCCCGTGGCCGCAGCGAAGAGCCTTCGACGCCTTGCAGAGACGTCGGACAGCTATAACTTTATGTTCTACTTTGTAATCGGCGCTATGATGCTCACGTGTCTGATCTACAACATCTTCTTCAAGCACAAGATGGAGGCCAACTTCCTGCGGCAACAGACGCTGCCAGAGACGATGCTGCGCCAGGATGTGATTGCCAGTGACCAGGAGATGACTCGGCTCTGGGAGTGCGAGGTCTGCTCCTTCAAGAGCTACGACGCCCATCAGACCTGCATGCTGTGCGGCACAGACCGGTCTTTCAAGATGATCGAGAAGACCGGACGCTCCTTGGAGGACTCGATGAGCGAGCACAGCAGTGTCGCAACGTCCAATGCTGCCTCCAGCACCAAGTACGTGCTGTACATGGAAGAGAAGGAGAACCCTTTGGCCAGGAGCACATCCAATAAAGCCACACCTACAAGAGCGATACGCTCCAAGTCTGCAGCTAAGATCAACAGGGAGTTTTTCAAGCGGAAGTTGAGTGTGCTGAACCTCAGACAACAGTCGGCACGTCGTCGACATGAGTGGTCACGCGAACGGAATGACGACGGACAGATGATTTGGGTGAGGAAGAAGCACTATATGGACAAGAAGGCGCTGAAATCGCTGAGGAGTTCGTCGTCGGCATCGTTAAGAGACTCGATCCTGTCGAGTGGCAGTGCGAATTCGGTGGGGATTGTATCACGTCTTGTGGTGTCACCGAAGAATCCTACTGGCAGGTTATCCCTTGACACAGCAGATGGAGCATTGGCGAATCGCTGCTCGGACAACTCGGAATTCTCGCAGGACGAATTAGAACAGGTGGGAGCGCTCCCTTTCCAGCAGAAACACGCGTGGTTTGTGCAGCATACAGCTGCTATGGAGGTTCCGTGGGAGTATGGACACTTGCTGCTCGAAATTGAACGTGATAATTTGCTGCACAACTCGTGTGAGCAGCTCTTGTGGGCGACGCCGGATCAACTTCACCAGTCGCTGCGAATCAAGTTTGCGAACGAGCCAGGCGTAGATGCAGGCGGACTTGTGCGCGAATGGTTCACGCTCATGACCAAGGAAGTGTTTGACGATGCAACAGGATTGTTTTACAGAAGCGGCAATGGAGATGGCCTGATGGTTAACCCTGCTTCTGCTGAAGCCAGTGTCGATCACCTGATGGTAAGTACAGTTTGAACCTATGTAAGTTTGTTAATCTGGCGGCATACGTATTTACCTTGTGTACTTCTCGTGCACAGTACTACCAGGCTATCGGTCGCTTTATTGGGAGAGCACTTTTCGAGGGTATTTTGATTGACGCGCACTTGGCGCTCCCATTGTGCAAACACATTCTCGGCATTCCTATCACGTTTTCAGACCTCGAGTTCGTAGACAACGATGTGTACAAGAACTTAAAATGGCTACGGGACAACTCGGGAGTGGAATCGCTGGCATTGGACTTCACGGTCAATGTCGATCAAATGTCTGACAAATCGAAGGTTGTAGATCTCGTGCCGAATGGATCAAATATTCCCGTCACGGAAGAGAACAAGATGGAGTACATCAACCTCCGCTTCAAGTGGATCGTTGCGACGAGTATTTCGCCCCAGCTGGCGTCATTAGTGCAGGGCCTATTCTCGATCATCCCGAAGGAACTATTGTCTGTGTTCGACCACCAGGAACTAGAGCTTTTGATCTGCGGAATCCCCGATATTGACGTGCAAGACTGGAGAAATCACACTATTTATGTGGGAGAGCGTGATGAGCGAGCCATTGCCTGGTTCTGGAATTCGGTGAATGAGTTCTCGAATGAACAGAGAGCACGCCTGCTCCAGTTCACAACTGGTTCAGCACGGGTGCCAGTCCAAGGCTTCAAGGCCCTGACCATGAACGACGGGCGGATCTGCCCTTTTGCGATCCAGTGCGTCAGCCAGGACGAATGTTTGTACCCACGAGCGCATACATGTTTCAACCGGTACGTTTGTTCACAGCAACTCCGGTGGGTGTGGGCATTATCTAACATATCTAAACATATCTTTGTCTGATGTCCAACTACCAACTACAGCATTGATCTCCCGCGTTATGACTCCGAAAAGGATTTACGGATCGCGTTGTCACTTGTGATCCAAATGGAAGTAACAGGGTTCACGATCGAGTAAGTAAAGCTTCCCTCGGCAAACAAGCTGGGCGGATAGTCGTATATTTACCAAAGAATATGAGGAATGGCGTTGGAAAGTAATGGAACCATAGCAGCGACGTCATGCCTCAAAAAGCTTTTTCTCGGATAAGGTATAACCCTTTGAATATGGCCTCGTCAACCTGGCGGCCACGAGAATGGCCTCGAGGTGGCCGGTCTTCTCGTTATTGAAGACAGGATGAGCAAGCAATGTGCAAATCCAAAAGCGGAAATTTTTGTTGGATGTGCGGGTGCCTGTGCAACTGATTGCGTCTGATGAATCCTGCAGTAATCAGCGCAAAGACGTTGACTACGTGTCAAACTGGTCTTGTCTTCAATAAAGCGTGACTGAGCTCGTCAGGCATTGTGATCTTTACGGTGCGACTCATTTTTGGATCCCCCAGCAACTCAATAGATCTAATTCGACCGCAGAACAATGACGCAGCAAATCGCCAGTGCAGCCCAAACATGGCACCCGCAGAAGTACCTCAAGTTCGAGCAGCACCGACTGCGCCCTGCCCTGGAATTGCTCGGGCGGGTGCCAGCTCTTGAATCCGTACCATCAGAGGATGACCCCGTGGAGATCGTCGATTTGGGCGCTGGCACGGGCAACATGGCGCCGTCATTCTTGTAGGTTAAGTGATATCTTAACTCAAGTCGGTAGTAACTACTTCTAATGCCTATGCAATCTACATGAACAGCGAAAGGTGGGCGAACGCAAACGTGACGTTCGTGGACTCGTCGGCTTCGATGCTGGAACGAGGGAAGCAGGAACATAGTGAGAACGCAAGCGTCAAGGGCGAGCAGTGTGCTTACGTGCAAGCCGATTTCGAGAGCTTCGAGCCGAGCAAACCAGCGGATCTGATCTATTCGAACGCGGCATTCCACTGGGTGAGTGCTGAGCGCCATCAGCAGTTAATGCCAAGACTCTACTCGTTCCTGAAGCCTGGAGGAAGCCTGGCTTTCCAAATCCCAGACAGTCGTCTGCAAGCGAGTCACCAGAACATCGCTGAAGCTGCCAAGCAAACAGGGTACTGGGACCGCGTTGCTGGTGTGCGTTGGGTGACGTGTGAGCGCGATCCAGGATTCTACTACGAGCTGTTCAAGGGCATCGATAAGGACGTGACACTCGACATGTGGGTGACAGTGAACGCCCAAGTGCTTGAGGGCGACAACCCCGTGGCTGCTTTTACAGGCTCCACCGGCCTCCGCCCGTTCATCGAAGCCTTGGGTGACGGATCTCCCGCCGCCAAAGAGTTCGAGAAGATGTACCGCGAGCTGACTGCGGCTTCGTATCCCAAGCAGAGCGATGGCCGCACCATTTTCAACTTCAAACGCTTTTTCCTCGTGGCCACCAAGCCACTGTAACTTGACGATAAACCAGCTCAAACTGGGCCATCACCCGCTTGTTAGCTACTATAGCAACTAAGCAATGTGCTACACTTCAACATAAAAAGTGTAGCCATGTCGCGACTAGCAAGACCACTTCAACATGGATGGTAAAAACTGTAACAAGTCGCTCGCTACTTTTTACGAAACGACACGAAACCAAGAGCTACGTCCGACTCAATTGACACGAGAGGTGCTAAAGAAGTATGGGGCCCAAGAAAGGTAAAGGTAAAAGGAGAAGAAGAGCAAGGGCGGCAGTGCCGGCAAGAAAGGAGCGACGGAGGTGAATGACGCTGAAGTGAAGAGCGAAGCCGAGCGAGTGGAGCTGGTCAAGCAGGCCAAAGCTCTGCTGGAACTCACTCGCAAGGAGGAGCAGGCGTTTAACGAGTTCCAGCAGCAGAGAGAGAAGATCAACTACTTTTGGATCGTGGAGAAGAAAAACTTTGAAGATCGCAAGGCAGAATTGCGCAACAAAGAGCGAGAGCGACAAGATTTGGACGAGAAGCACCAGGTTGAGATCAAGGTAAGTGACGTTGGGATGAACTGCGCTTGAGGTAGTTTTTAATCCGACTTTTTACTGACGGCTTCGTCAGGTTTATAAGCAACGAGTGAAACATTTGCTGTATGAACATCAGAATGAGATCACCAAGCTCAAGAAAGGTGTGATCTGTTACTCTATTGCATTAGCAAGGACCACACCGTTGACTTTTGGATGCGTGCTTAGAAATGGAGCAGTCGCTGAAGTTGTCGCAGGATGATTATCGAGGGAATGAGCGTGAACTGAAGACGGACAAAAGGCGGCTCAAGTTTGACTTGAAGGAAATTGAGCTGTCACATCAGGACTATCTGAAGTCCCTCAAGCAGGAGCAAGATCGTCGGATTACAGTGTTGCGCCAGGAGTTTGAGCGCCACGCAAAAGAACTGCAACAAAAATATGAGCGGAAACGCAAAGCATTTCGTGACGACCTTGAGGCACGACGAAAACAAGACACACAGAAGATTGAGGAGCGCAAGAACTTGCATATAGCACAACTCATGACGGCTCACGAGAAGGCATTCGGTGAGATCAAGAATTACTACAATGACATCACACACAACAACTTGGATCTGATCAAGTCACTCAAGGAGGAAGTGGGAGAAATGAAGAAGAAAGAAGCCCAGGACGAGAAGCTCATGTTTGAGATCTCACAAGAGAACAAGCGCATGTCCGAGCCGCTCAAGAGGGCATTGCTAGACGTTGAAAAGCTGCGGAAGAACATACACGTATATCAGGACGAGAAGGTGGAGCTACGTACAGCGAAGGCTCAGCTGCTTGTACTGGAACAAGAATATGCCACCCTGTCCTGGGAGTTTGAAGTGCTGCAACAGCGAGCAGCGCAAGTATCTCGCGAATTGGAGGAGCTCACAACCCAATTTCACACCAGCATCTACGACGTACAACAGAAAACTGGGCTAAAAAATCTGCTTCTCGAGAAAAGATGGGAGCACTCACGTTGCAACTTGAGCAGAAGGACGCAGAGCTCAACGAGGTATTGCTCCATGCTAAGCTTGACCCAGCCATAGTAGACCGCGTTAAAGGTCGTCTCGAAGATATTATGGCAAACAAAGCCCAAGATCTACGTGAGCTGGAGGCTGAGATGGTTCAAATTACAAGGCTACAGAGCGATTTGGCCACGGCCATGCAGATCAAAATGAGTGAATACGGTCTCCCGCTGGATGAGCTCGGCTTCACGCCTCAGACCCGCCCCTCTCCTGATCCACGCGCCACTGCTTCACGGATCAGCGACAAGAACACAAAGTATGGTGGCGATCGGTCAGCGAGTGTGAAGGCAGCGCAGTTAGCGAAGAAACGAGCGGCAGCAGGCAACACGGTCGACGCCACCAAAGGATCAACCTCTTTCAGCGTTAACCAAGATGCCTCTAAAGTCCAGTAGGCCCGATCTGTACTTGCCGGTACGTTTTGAAAGACTAAACTCAAACATACGTATATGATTGATTCCACGCCCGGTTTTGCTTTGGCCAGTGCCGATGGCCACCTTAACGCTACGTGAACATCACCACTTATTGCAGCATTTAATTCATTCGCGGAGGGAGCAGCAGGAAGCACAATTTGACTCGCTCGTCCAAATAGTCCAGTTTCATTGCCATCTCGTGCTCAAAGCGGATCATGTGTGCGTTCAATTCGTGCAACATGTTCGTCGTTATTTGCAGCGAACTTGCAGATACCGGGACGATTGTCTGCTGCGGATGCATGACGCTCATGTAGGGGTTCACATCCAAAGACATAGGCATCCCGCTACCTGGCATCGGCACTGTTGCTGGCAGCGCTGGTGCACTTCCAGTAATGCCGATCAAATGAGGCGCCGTACTCGTGACCATGTAACTAGCTGGCACACTTGCACTGGTTGCAGCCACTGCAGTCTCCATCGCGGTCTCCGCCACATTGGCGACCGACTGTGTCGCTGTGACTTCCACCGACCGCGTCATGTCCATCGCCGGCACGAATTTCTCCGGCAAATGCGCCACCTCTTCCTCGGACAGAGCCTTAATGCCATGAGCTCGTTTGAAGTGTCGCAGCCAATTGGCAATGGCCTTGAGTGACATCCGAGGCGAGTGGTCACTGGAGTATTGCATGAACAAGTCCGTGGTCTTGTGGGTCATCGCGTCCAGCGTCACTTGGCGTTCCAGTTTCCGTTGGCGGATGACCCACCGGTAGAGCTCCTGCTCCACTCCTGGATGGTACTCGGCCGTCGCCTTCAACGTCTTCCGACGCAGCGTCGACATGTGTTTGGCATCGACGCAAAAGGACAAAATGCGGTCTTTATTCCTTTTGATGTCGGACACTTGCTGCCGACTGATGCCGAACGATTTCGCAATGGCGATGGGCTGCTCCCCATTCTCCAATTGCTGCAGCACTTGCTGCTTGTCGTGGATAGATAACACCACGCGTTTGCGCTTGCCAGTCGCTTGGGGCGGTCTGCGGACAGGGACGCAAATGTCTGGAGCCAAATGCGCAGTGTCATCGTGGACTGCACTTTCGGAGCTCATTGCTATACGATTTCAATGCGCCGCAGACTTCCGGTTGGGGGAAGAAGGAATGGGCGGTATATACTCGTTCAACAAGTTAACTTGAAGAAAGTATGTGAGGTAGAAACCTTCCGGATAGTCAGCGGCTGATTCGTGTGGCACACAAAAATGTCATAAACGTTGTTATTCAAAATGAGCAGCTCCTATTTGAGCGGACGCCATGATGGACTTCCTCCAGGTGCTCCACGCTCTGCTCCCATGACTTCTGGATGGCACTCTGCTGCGTCCAGTCCGCCTTCACTCTCGTCTAACAGAAGCAGTGCGTTTACTTCATTTTGAAGTGGGTTTTCACTCGATTCCGACCGTCATTGTGCTGTTTCCAGTCTCGCAGGACCTCCTTGTGATGGAGAAGAAGCGCAAGGCCAAAGAGGAGGCCGTCAAGGACTTGAACAGCGGTGCGACCATCGTTGCAGACGCAATAGGAGCAGCATCAATGCAGGATTTATGTTGAGGAACGTGCTAAAAACTCATGTGATGCATGCAGCGCTGCTGGACGAGACGCTCGCGGGACTGCGAGCCAAGGCGCAGCAGCTGCAAAACGACAAATGGATGTACAACGACGTCCAGCTCTGATACATACGATGCTGTAGCAGCATCACCGGAACGCAGGCACTTAAACACAGTCATGAGTTTATGCTCTTGTTTGTGTGACTATTTAACGTGACTTTCCAATCTCTCTGCACGTTCGTCGCTGACGCATCGACGCCAGATGAACAACCTAATCTCGATGGGAAAGAAAGCAACGATAAACCAGCTACCAAGTGGCTGGTGTGTCGTTATCTCCGCTTGCTTCTCTTCCGATTCCGTCGCAACTCATCGTTCTTCTTCCATCAACGCATCCCGAGTTGGTGCTTTACTGGCGCTTCTGCATCTCCTCGTACAGAGTCACACCAAGACGAGCAGGCGATCGCGTGACAGCGACGCCAGCCGCTTCTAACGCCGCGAACTTGCCCGCAGCCGTGCCCTTGCCGCCCGACACGATGGCACCAGCGTGGCCCATACGGCGTCCAGGGGGCGCCGTCGTGCCAGCAATGAAGCTCACCACCGGCTTGTTGGGGTCACCGTGGGCCATGAGCCACTCGGCAGCCTCCTCCTCGGCGGATCCGCCAATCTCACCCACCATGATGATACCCTCCGTCTCGGGGTCGTTGGTGAAGCGCTCCAGGCAGTCAATGAAGTTGGTGCCGTTGAACGGGTCACCGCCGATGCCAATGACCGTGGACTGGCCCAGACCCAGAGCCGTGGTCTGTGCCACCGCCTCGTAGGTCAGGGTGCCCGAACGGGACACAATGCCGATCTTGCCCTTCTGGTGGATGTATCCGGGCATAATGCCCATCTTGCACTCGCCCGGCTTGATGATGCCGGGGCAGTTGGGGCCAATGAGGCGCGTCGTGCTCTGGTTGCGCAGGTGCCACTTGACCTTGACCATGTCCTGCTGGGGGATGCCCTCGGTGATAGCCACCACGAGGGGGATCTCGGCCTCAATGGCCTCAATGATGGACGCCGCGCAGAACGGGGGCGGCACGTAGATGACCGAAGCGTCGGCGCCAGTCTCCTTCTTGGCCTCCGCCACAGTGTTGAACACGGGCAGACCCAGGTGGGTGGTGCCGCCCTTCTTGGGGTTACACCGCCCACCATCTTGGTGCCGTACTCGATCGCCTGCTCCGAGTGGAACGTACCCTAGAAACCGTACCCCATATAAATATTAAAAATAAAACATTTACTGAAATTGATATCTTTTTTACTGATCGTACCTGCTTGCCGGTGAAGCCCTGGCAGATGACTTTCGTGTCCTTGTTGATCCACACCTTGGCAGACGCGGACATGTTGCGCGTGGCCTGCGCAGCGGCAGCCACGGCCTTGACGGGCGTGCGAGCGAACATGACTGGAGAACGGACGTCTGGTGCGGCTCGAGTCGGAATTGCGTGTGTGGGGGAAGGCGGAGCCTGGGGCTCTGAACGCGCTCGTTTTTAACAACCGCTGATTCGCTGAAACTCCACCCAATTATTTAACAAGCGCCTGATTCGCTCAAATTCAGCGAATCTGGTGGTCCATTGGACAAATATGCAAGTTGAACTTGGTTTCCCGATATCATTTCATCCAATCACAGCAAGTGATCTTGTGGCAAAACCGAGGCGAATTTACACGGTCTTGACCCGATGACGTACACTCGTGGCCACGTCGCAGCCCGAACTTCAGAAATGAATTAACGTCCACATTACGAGTGATAATTCGGACATTATTCAAGTTGTTGCTGTATAATTTTCCTGTTTGAGTCGCGACAGTGCGCCTTCTTCATCTAATTAATGCACATCCGAGCCTAGTAGTGGCTGTTGCGAATGACGCGCTCCGAGCTGTTCTGGATCTTGACGACCTCGTTGGGGATCTCATGACGCAGCCACAAGCGCAGCAGCCGCTCGCGACGCTCCTCGTTGAGGTAGAGCGGACGGCCCTTGCTGAGCTCGCGGTTGCGCTCGCCAAACTCCTCGCCGTACTCGTCCACGTAAAGGCTGCCCACGTAGGCGGCCAACTTCCAATACACGAGCAGCACCGCGCCCTCCAATACCAACAGGAACATGCCGCTACCTCGGCCACACTTCTTGGCATGCACAGTGCAAGCGCCCGGGTTTGCTTCGTCGGGGTAGCCGCCCTTATCCAAGTGGATTGACGGACACGTATTGGCAGCACAGAGCAGCGTGCCGCACAGTAAACACACGGCAGGGCGAGCTGGAAATTGATTGCAGGAATGGCACCTGCGCTTTGCGAGCTCGGAGTAAAACTTGACGTACGGGCGGGGAGCGAGCGGAGATACCGTGTGCGGTTTGCGCCCGAACAAAACACCGATATTGTCGAGTGCATCGTATGCAAGTCCCGACTCAGAACTGAAGGCATGATGAGCTTCTCTGCAGGTGCTCGGTCCACATTGGCCGTCGTAAGCCATTGCTGAAAGACAGCGTGCGGGTCGTTCATTTCTTCGTAGGCAGCCTTGAAACGATGTACCCACCCAAACACAAGCTGTGAAAGTGTAGTCTTCTCTCCGTCGCTGACTGTTACAGGCTCATTGGCTTGTAAGGCGTTTATCTTGACAAACCCAACTGCCAAAATGTCTTCCTGAGTAATAAATATCGGCTTTGAAGCTGTAGGGGGCCAGCACGATGCCGTGGTGTGCACAGCGATTGCAACATGAAAGTCGCCACTTTTGCGAGAGGGACAACTTCACTTGCGACGACGTTTAGAAGCTGGCGCTTGTCTGCAATAGGTACTATCGAGAAGACTCCTTCGCATTTGGCCACAAATGCCGTCAAAAGTGATTCAAGCTGATTTCCAATGGCATCCGCTCGGCTTTGGGTACCGCCACCTGCACCTGCCGAGCTCGAGTCTTCTTCAGCAAAGCAGGAGATGAAGACTGCCACATTTTCCTCCGAAAATGCGAGATTATCTGCCATGTCATTAGTGAACCTCTCCTTCCGAGTGATCGCGTACCACAATAGTGTTTGCACAAGACGCGCCAGCACGACAAGCCGAGCAATGAACACCGCATCCTCTTCACTTTTCGCCAGCAACAGTCCTTTCATCAGCACGCTCCCCAAATGACAGAGTAGCAGTGGTTTTTGCGGCCATCGGACTTTACCCCATTGACTTTGCTTTCGCGTTTGTGTCTGAGTACTTGGGTGTTCACTCTCAAGCACCACAGTGCCATCAGGAAGAATATCTGACCCGCCGTAGAATAAGAGATGCAAGATTTGCTTGTACAAACCTGCTGGTGCTACCGAGTTACTGGCAACACGTGAGCCTACATGCTGAAGCATTAACGGGAGAAACCGCATCGCTTCCAGGAAAAGGTGTTCTCGCAGCTGATCCGTATCGTGCCCGTCAAGAAAAGAGCAAAGCAAAGTATGAAAAAGCGCGTTACAACCTGAGGTTGCGTACCGTTCTGGCCGCGATTTTTGCATCGCTCCACACGCCACTTTATGAATCGCCATACAGAGAGACGCCAAGCCGCCTTCCAGCCATTTGTTCAGATGATCTGTTTCACTTGTATCGTCAAGACTTGAAGAAATACTCACTTCAGGCTTTTGCTCTAAAAGAATAGCGTTCGCTTCATCACAGCCTCCCACAGTACCATTGACAACACTAGGCATTGTCGTGAGCTCGCTAGTCCTCCCGACAGCATGCTCTAGCCAACGAATCATCTCCGATTGCGTCACTGATGCCATGACATTGTGGTCAGTACCATCAGCACTAATCTTTCGTTCCATCGTGGGAAGTCTTTTGCTTAATTCGTCAGTTGTTGTTGGGATGAGTACATTCGAAATTGACTTGCACAACGGGCACAAAAACTCCTTCTTCGTCACGTCGACTGCATTCAGTGCATGACGATGATGCCCACCAGTAATCGCGCGTTGAAACTGGGATGTATGATACGACTCCCAGCACTTGTGGTGGACTGAGTGGCCACACAAACGAACATGCACCGGAATATCTTCCCCAACATGCATCTCATCCATAGGTGAACTAAGATAGCGTCCATGCGAGCCGCCATTTAGCCGAGAAAGTACTGGCGAGCACTGCGCAAACCCCACGTAGCACATGAAACTTTTCTCCGAGTTTACTGAATGGCACATTGCGCATTCCGGCAATGGCACGTCGTCACTCATTGCATCCTCGCTTTCGCCCATTTCAACATCGCTGTCCTCCCCAGCGGCGTCAGAGCTACTATGAGGCCGCTTGTCTCGCTCATTTTCATCACCAGATTCGTCCTCGCCGCCAGCTGCATGATCTTCTTCGTTCGCCATCGCCTTCATTTGTTCAGCAAACGCTGCCTGTCGTTGTTGCATTTGTTGTATTGCGCGCATTTGCGCATCTTTACGACGCTGGGCTAAGGCAAGCTTGCGAGCAGCTTCGTCGCGTGATTCCTGCTCAGTCACCTGATGCTGCTCCACTATTAATCGACATTCAGGGCTAATACGGGACAGTCGATGTAGTAGCCAGTCAATTCCACGCCCAATTTCATGCTTCTGGTCACCGTCCAACCGAATCATACTCGCACTACCACCGTGGCTTGACCACGGGTTTAACTTCAGTAACAAATGCAACATCGCGCTTCGAGGTTCTGAGTCAGAATACAAACTGGGCTGCTCCTGTGGTATCCAATCAATAAAATTGTCTGCCATTCTGGAAGCTCTCTCCAGCTCAAAATGTTCTGCATCTGACCCAGGAACCATTGTCTGGAAATATCGCACGTCTTCTACGACGTACAATTGAAGTGTGAACAGATTTACTGCACGTGATAGGACACTGAGACTACTTTGGGCGTCTGTGGTTGCACGCCACAAGGACTCGTACACCAGTCTTCGCGCATCTTCATGCAATATCGAGACGCGAGCCAATCGAAAGCCTAGTGGGCACGGTAAAAACATGTTTACCATAGGATAATCAAGCCAGGTTGAGTGAGTGTTGTTTGGACTACCGTCCACTTGCTCTTGCTCTCTCTTTTTGACGAGCGGAGACGATGCTGGAACCAGTTTTCGTGTGCTGATTCGTGCTGCTTGCGGGTCAGGTGGACGAATGTCGGGTTGTACTCAGCGTAGAGCTCCGGCTTCAAGCGATACTGGAATTTCCCCGCGCCTGCTGAAGATGACTCGCCACCTCCAGAAGCTGAACCTCCGGTTTCCACACATACTTCCTTTAATATTTGGTCAAGAATGGGACCGCCCGAGAAATTGACCGGAAACAGATTTTCTCGGCTTAAGAAGAACTCGTTAGCGATCTTAGAGAGATCACTGTGCGCGCACGGTCCGACGCAAAGACGCTGGACGATTTCTCGCCGCAGGTACGGTACCAAACTGCGCATTGCGTCTCCTTCGGTGACTTTCGGTGGCAGTTCGGATGCAAGTTGAGATAGAAGCATTAGACATTCCGTCACCATTAGCTCTGCCTCCTTGGCATCGGAGCTCTGTGCTGCTTCATACCACTCTTCCACATCAAAGCGCTCCATAATTGACGCCATGAGCCAATCTACACCCAGCAACTGAAAACTGAATTGCAGCAACAGCAAATCCAGGTCACGAAAGCGAGCGCAAAACGGTGGCTCTCCGTAGTTCATGCTGTGGTTGATCACCGACATGCCGTTACGAACCCACAAGCCTGAGTGCACCTGGGCATCCCAGACGATGGCTTGCAACACCGGCTCAATCAAATGCACGCGATGCCAAAAACCAATAGCACTGTCAGCATCGTGAACCCACACAGACTCGTCATCTTGAAGCACACTACTTTGCACCATAGAGATAAAAATGTGTAAACCGTTTGAGGAATCACTCAAGGCGCGAATCAACTGCGATAAAGTCCGCTGAAGCGGAAAATGACAAGACACTGCTGACTCAATCTGGTCCGTTCGAAGTGTGTCTCCAGCTTGATAATCGGATGGAGGAAAGTATTTGCCTGACGACGCCAACCAGAAGTAATATGCCTCTAGTATAGGTTTCGCAAGCTTTGAGATCAGATGTCGTGACGCTTCTGGAGAGCGCGATGCCTCAGGTCCTCCTGCCGTCTTGAACGCGTTTGATACAATCCAAGAAGATACATCCGACGTCGTCGATACAAATTCTACAGTGACTACCCACCCACGTGATTCCATCTCGACATGATCGCCAAATCGCCGAGCTTCAGAGCACGCGCCTTGGATGTATGCCAGATAGAGCAAAAACTGCGCCAGGCGAGATCCCCCTTTTCCAACACGAAACTCTCTGAAATGCCCTCGATTTGCAAGACATACCGCAAATCAAGGAGGCCAGACATATAGCGACGACACACGAACACTGGGGATGTGACGTCCAGCTCAAAGCGCCCCGTCAGTTCTGTTTCAGGAGGCAGACTCAAGAAGGGTGACATTTCTTTTTGATGCCTGATACGGTAGCCTGCGCGTTCCGCTTCCAGCGCTAGGGCGCTAACATTAACGTCTCGTAATGTCGTCCCCTGTGAACGTTGGATTCCCATCGCAAATATGTCCCACACGTCTAGTTCTTGATTGTGTTCCGGGTGCAATACATTCGCCATACTATTCCAAGTATCTTCAAAAGCGATGTCGATAAAACTTGTTTTCGTCTTCTTGCGTAGTGTTTCAAGTACTGAATTTACTAGCACCTCCAGAAGGTCATATTCCGCAACCAATTGCTTCACGAATGTTGCTCGATTGAAAAACTGTACGCTGAATGCCAAAATCGTAGCAGTTGAACTGCCAACACCCGCGGCGAATTCCCGATACAACTGACGGTATGACGATGTAAATGAGATCGCGAACGCTTGCTTGAACAGCGGGTCGGCGAGAAGTGCCATCAGCATGCTGTGAAGCGCGTCACTCTTACTTTTCGGCAGGAAAGAGTCAGCCATAATGACTGCTCGGAGCATCGGGTAGTCGTCTGCTTCATCCACATCCATGGTGCTATCGTTGTGCTCCAAACTTTGTACAGCGCACATCTACAAACATCGTAGCAACGCGTTAGGTCATTACAAAAATATAGTACTTTTACGCTTTCTTACCTTCTCACAAATAAGGCGGCACAGGCCGTCAGAAAGGTTTGCTAGAGACGCAAGCCACTGGAGTAGCGAGTTGATCAACGGTACTCTAGCTTTATATTCACACGGAACAATTGATGTCACGATTCCATGCTTGTAAAGTGAGTGCGCAAGTTCAAGAACATCTTCCCGAGACGCCTTCGCACGCACGATGCTTTGCTTCTGGGACGAAGTCTCGCCAACAATTTTCAGCATTTGATACTACGCACATAAACGCAGTGAAAAAAACGTCAGTTACCCTGCCGCAATACTGGCAAACGAGAATTAAAAATAAGAACCTACAGCAATTGCAGGGTGGGCCTTATTCAGCGCTGTAGCAAACTCCTGTGACGTCTGAAGTTCATTGTAATGCACAATCACCGAGTAGCGCCTTTCCGGCGGCTCGCTCCCCAGCTTGTCACGCACCACCTCTAAATCATCTCCATTGACCACCGAGCCGAACCTGGCTTCTTTGATCGAGCTCAGCACCAATTTCATCACCTCTCCAATACAATCCCGCGAATTCACCAATAAATCTGGTGGCAAAAACGTCAACGGATCCGCATCTTGTGCTCCCTACAATAAAATAACATATTCATAAGTTTCATCTTAAAAACCACTAAAATAAATTGAAAAAAACTTACCTTATGTCTCGTACAAAACCCTTCTGGCGCCCAGGCCTCTGTATCTCCACAATCACAGCATCCTCCGCTATGTGTATAGTAGAAAAACACTTCATGATCTTCATGGTCACTCGAGATAAAGCAGTCATTGCACATGACACACGTTTCGTCCACCTAAAGGTAAAAAAAAAACAACAACAATAAAAAATAGTATCCTGAATCAGTCCTGCGTCCTGTCCTGTCCCTGTCTCATCCTGCAAAGTCCACCCACCTGGCACACTTTGCAGTTCCACGCAATGTCCCCAGGCTTGAATTCGTACGCACACATGCGTTTGGGTAGTTTTTCCAGTTTCTCCCTGCTCTGTGCGTCCAAAACGCAGTTCTGGAGCTCCTGCAGCAACCTGCGCTCCTCTCCCTCGTGCTCCTTCTCGCCCCAGGACGTGCTGGCCTGCATTTCCGCCAATAAAGCGCGCACTTTGGCCGTCGGCCCGTCGCCCAGCAGGACGCGATCCTGCGGCTGCCTCTCGTCCTGCGCCGGCTCCTGCGCGTCCTCCTGGCTGTGACTGGACCCGCGGGTCAGTGCCGACGACCCGCGGCGGTCGATGGCGCCCCGCGCACGCGCGAATAGATCCATAGACAGCCCTCCCTGGTCGAAGACAGCTCCCTTCGCTATGTATCGACGCTATGTCGAGAAAATTTCGGACTGAGTTGGTATTTGTATGGGTATGAGACGAGAAGTTGAAATATTGTTATACTTGGATTTAGTAAAGGTCCATTTCCTGAAGTTTACGAAATCACCATTATAATAGCTCCATAGTGACTTCAAGTCTTTAAAAACCGTTTTTTAAAAGGCAGTTGACAAGATGGCTACATTTGTGTCAACGAAATGGCTACATGCATTGACACATTGACCTTGCAGCTCTACTTCTTCTTGGTGTCTTTGCTTGCCAGGTCTTTTTCCAGGTGACGGGTGCGCATCGTCAACTCGTCGTTGCTCTGTGTGAGTTGCGCCACCTTCATCTTGCTCTCGATAAGCTCGCCCTGGAAGTAGTCGAGCTCCTGTTCGAGTGTCACGACCTTGGCGCTCAGATCTGCCGAGAGCTTCTCGGTCTGACTCACTTGGTCCTGTAGACGCGTCAGAAGCTCCTCACGAGCCATGATCTCCACACTGAGACGCTCGTCGTGGTCTACAGAGATACGGCGATGGGTCTCAGTCGCTTCAAGCAGCTCACGTTTGCGCTCGTGGGACTCGCTCTCGATCTGCGTCTTGGACGCACGAAGACCCTCCAGTTCCTCACGCAAAGTGTCTGCCTCACGCTTCACTTCTTCGACTTGAGCTTGCAGCTCGACAGTCTTCTGGGCATTGTCGCTTTCGGACTGCGACAATCGGTACTCGAGCTCTTCCACGCGGGAGCGCAATCGCTCGTTCTCGATCTTCATATTTACTAACAGGTGTTCGAGCGCTTGATGCTTCGCTGTCGCTTCCTCAAGTGCCGCTGCGCTTGCCATGAGCTGCTTCTCTCGGATTGTTTCAAGCTCGTGTTGAGTTTCGTGCAGCTGAGTCGAGACGTCGCGAACCTGCTGCTGCAAAGTGCCGATTGTGGCTTCGGCAGCGACGACATTTTCTTCTGCGCGTTCGCGTGCCTGATCCGCTTCCTCCAGCTTCGAAGTGAGCATTTGGCTTTTAATCTCGAGCTGCTCAAGAGCAAGCTGCACCTTGATAATCTCTTGTTGTGCCAGGGCGCTAGCAATCTCCGCCTCTCGTAACTGGACAAGGAGGCGAGCTTTCTCGTCCTCCATCACTGTCATGGCGCCATCAATCTTGAGAAGTTGGCGCTCAAGACGTTTGTTATCATTCAAAGCGGTTTCCAAGGCAACCTGCGCTTCTAAGTTCGCAGGATCGGCATCGCCTACCTCGTTCTTGATCGATTCAGCTCGGATTAAAGCAGCTGTGGAAAGCTGCAGCTCTTCATCTTTCTGCTTGACAGCAGCACGAAGTTCCTTCAGCTGAATTTCAAGCTCGGTGTTGGATGTAGTCAGCAATTCGATCTTCGTCTTTAATTGATCAGCTTCAGTGCGCTGTTGGGCAAGCACCTGCTTGAGTGCGTTCACCTCGGCCACCAGGTGCGGTTCCTCGGCATCTTGATACTCGTTTGCCGATGAGGCCTCGGAAACATTGTCCTTGATTACTACAGAGGTGCTTGTAATGCCATTCGCTTCTTCCTTGTTATCTTCATCTTCGTTTTCGACGTCTGCTATCGTGTACATTCCCGCCTTGTCTCGAGCCTCTACGATGTCCTTGTGGTGAGTTTGACAGGTTTCGTGCTCGAGTTTGAGCGCGTCGTACTGCTCTTTTAGCGTCATGTACACAAGGAAATCTACCTGCATCACCCCTTCCTCATCCTCGGCTTTTGCGCCAATTCCTGCTGCCAACCTCGTTAGCCGCTCGATCTCTCGGTCTTTTTGCTCAATGGTGGCTTCAAGCTTTACGTTGGCGGACTCACTTTCACGAAGTTGTACTTCCAGGTTTTGTAAAGCCTTCACAAGTTCGTCCCGAGAATTGTCGGTTGTCGCTATTGTTTCTTCTGAAGTACCTGGGAGGCCAGCGCCACGAATGGCATCGGCCTTACCATCGGCAGGACTCAAGGTTCGCCGGGACGGCGGCAATTGGAGGCCAGCGACGAAGATCGACTATAACTTGTGTACGCCGACATCTCCGACCCCATATCGCTGGCATTGTCATCTGCAAAGGATCGATCCTTATCGTTCGCTCCGTCGAGGTTGCTGCGGTTCACGCGAGAACTAACGACCGTAAGTGATATAGAAGCTCGAGGATCGTCGCTACATTTGGTAGTGTTCAAGCGCAAACTTTCTTTGCCAGAGTCTTTAGAAACGGGCACAAGCTCTGCGAGATCGAACTCAAAAACAGCCAGAGTTCTCCCATGGTCGCCAGGCGTGGCCACATGAATCTGAAAACGCTTTGCCTGGAAAAGACCCGACTTGGCCATGTAAAGCGTGCTGGAAAAAGCCACCATATCTCCCCAGATAACTTCGCCGGTATCACCACTGCGAGATTGTGAAGACTGGATTGACCTCGTGCCGTTCAACCGTCTTAAGGAGCCATCGTCACCAGGGTCAGCGGGTTGGTACAATGCCGGTTTAGTCGGAATTTTCTTCTTTCGCCCCATGACGACAGCGACTAATTCGGTGTCATGCTTCAGTGCCAGATTCGCAGTCATGCGGTGCACTACAAGCTGCACCTTGAACCCCACCGGAGCCTTGTTTGAACGCTGCGCAATTTGTACGAGACGACTCATGGTGACGATTTCGAGCTCAGCTGAGCTTCTCCAGTTGAGTTAGTGGACGAAAGTCTTCAAGTGGGGTGGCGCTAGTCGACGTTGGTCCCAATTGGGAAGGCAGGAAACTTTGAGAACACTTGGCACGGGGACGATGCTGATCCCGGAATAGAGAAATGGTTTGGCGGCGCTATGCTTCCATGTCCTGAGCATGATCTTGACTATTTTTGCGGCCGCATTTGATGCCAAGACATCGAGCTTATTCAACATCAAAGCATTTGCAATGTGATTCATGTGTCTTCAATCAAAAGTATGGTTTAAGAAATGCCTACGGTGTGATGCTGTTGCTTAGTGTGGCCCTGAGACGTGGATCGGTGAGGTGAAGACAACGGTCTCAGTACGCCATGCGCTTCTTGCGCTCGATTGCATCATAGGTGTTGGACCAAATGGTCTTGACAACATCGTAGTCATCACTTGCGAATTTGGCCGCCACGAAGCGCAATGACGGCACCGTCAATGAAAAATAGTGAAGGTTGCCTACGTTGTTGATGTAGCATCGATGTCAGTCGGTGCATTGTATGGCACGAACGAAACAAGAAAAAATATGCACGTACCGTAGCCTTTGTAGATCTTGCACTTGATCGGGGAGATTTTGTGGTCTCGACACAGACGGAAGGACTGGATTTGGGTGTGCACGCCTCGCTTTTCGTAGAGCGCGATCACACACTGAAACAGCAGTGCAAAATGACGTGAATAATCGCTCTAGTTCACACAAAATGAGAGTTAGAACGCTTACCTCGTGATAAGCTGCACGGGATACAAAAAGCTGCAAGACATCCATCTTAGAGCCGCCAAATGCGAAGTATTTGCTCGTCCAGGACGCGTTGCCCGACGTAAGATTGCCCACACTGAACGTGCCATCTAAAAGAAAGCGCAAACGTGAACGGGTTAGAACAGGTAACCAAAGGAAATGGCAGCGTGAACTGCGATCGTACTGGAGATTCGGGTGAGAATTGTGCCCTGTGTAGTGTCCTTGCTCACGGCGCCGCGTTTGAATCGCATGCATAGTGGACGTGGAGCTGCCTTTATCAAATCTAATATAGCGATGTAGCTCTCGTTCGCCACGCTGCGTCGATTGATCGATACTACGCTGCTTCCGATGGATACACCTACGCGGTCAGCAGCGCCGTTTTCCACTACAAGTTTCACCACCGCAGTCTCCTGCCGCTGATTTGCTTGGTTCCAAACATCAACACGCTCCATGAGCACACCCAACTTGCGACCGTTCTCGAAGCGAACGTCATATTCGTCCTTGCCACATTCTTCCGGTACTTCGCTGCGGTCCACCGTTCCGCGGTTGGTTTCTACGGGTTGAGTGGTGGGGCCCTTTTTCGGCATGATATTCATGTCGTCGTCGTCCAAATTGGCGAAGTTTCCCGTCATGAATCCATCATTGCCCTCGAGGAAGTACGGGGCATTATCGTCGCTGTTAGTGCGCGAGATTGCCGGTGGCGACGGTCTAGCCGAAGCTGCTTGGGCGTAACTCTCGGATGAGAAGCCTAGTTGAGAACGCTGCTGCTCTTGGGTTGGTCGTTTACCGCCGAAAGACGATGTGCGCTCGTTCACACCGGTTGTCGGGGCGGCAGGTTGCGTGTCTGGAAAGTCGAATGGGGTGCGGGGTAGCCCCTTTGGGGCTAAACGGATCAAAGTCGACGATCGTAGCTTTCGGGTCGTGGTGGGTTTGCATCGGGGTAGGCATCAAGGTTGGCTCGGGAGCACGAAGACCACCGGAAAGATTGGGTGAAGTGGCGAACGGATCAGCCGGCTTCATGATGTTCTTGATGTTGTCGTACATGATCGGCTCGCCACTATAAGTTGGCATGGGCTTCAGTGCACTGCCAGTATTGCTTGGACTCTGTTGGTATTGCGGTTGCATCATCATCATGGGGGCAGGTACAGGCATCGATTGCTGGTATGGGTTGTATGTCGCGAACTGCTGATTGCCACCACTACCAAGACCACCGAACGCCGGTGGGCCTTGCTGAGTCATGAAGTTGGCGCCATTCGGATACATTTGTTGCTGAGGCATCGCCATTGGGTTGCCACCCATGCCTCCCGCCCCGAAAGTATCGAAAGGGTTGGACATTGGTGCCGATCTCGGAGCAGTACTATAAGCGCCTGCACTATTCGATGAAGCCCCTTGTTTCTGTGTCGGGTCTAACATCGCGAATGGGTCGTTCATAGCTCTGATGTTACGATGGATATTTTGTTGGACTTGGACGCTTGAGGGTGGCGAGAAAGCAGAAAATGAACTACTTCTCGAGGTCATCGCGATGGCGAGTATATTTAGTAGAGCGAGCTGCTTCCGCTTCATCGAAGCAGACCAGGTTGGGACAGCATCAGCAACAGCGCAACGGACTGATGAGAATAGTTATAAGCCAAGCAAAACGGACAAGTATGAGATGCTGAAGAAAGCACTAACGCGTCATCATCTGCTTCATTGCCCTCGAATAATCTAAAGCGAATGTCAATGCTTCATGGTGAGAGACAAGGTGAAAAACCAATAAATTTATTCATGCAAGCCTTGTAGATATCTCGCTAAGAGTTCAAGACTCGATGAGAGCGTTTGAGATCTACCAGAAGATATCGTTCGCGGCCGTCTCAGCTGGTTTGGGTGGTGCTGGTGCAAAATCGTCCATCGGTGCCAACGACGCATTTCCCGAAGCAAAATCGTCAAGTGTTGGCTCGTGTGCGCTTGATGAAGTCGATCCTCCAGATACGCTTTTGAGAGAGATCTTAGCCGTGTTACCGGTGCCAGCAAAAGCACCAGCATTGAACCCTAAATTCTTGCGTGCTGCCTCTTGAGTCGGTCGCTTGCCCTGAGCAAGACGGCTAGCGAGAGCGCTAGATTTGCCTGTTGATGCTGGCGAAGACGGCTGAGTGATAGGGGATGTCGTGGATGGTGCACCACCGCCCAGGAAGTTGAAGTCCAGCTCTGTTGAAGCATAAGCAGGACTGCTTTGGAACGGATTCACGGGGGCAGTAGGTTCTGGGGCTCGAGTTGTGGGCTCCCCGAAAGCAGGATTGGTCGACACCTTGGAACCACCACCAAGTCCTTCTAGGAAGTCCATTGAAGCATCGTCCACGACAGGTTTCTTCTCCAACAGCTTCTTGATGTTGTCGTACATGACCGGCGACTGCTGTTGCTGTGGTTGACCGAACGGGTTCGGTTGGTTCATACCGTGCCCCATTCCTCCTCCAGGAAATTGCCCGGGCATCATGCCGCCACCGTTAGGACCCATGCCCATGTGCATACCTCCATTGAAGGCAGGCGGAGCGCCCATACCCATACCCAAGTTGCTGTGCGGCATCCCCATACCGATGTTCAATGGCGCTACAGGAGCAGGCACAACTCCCACTGGAGTGCTGTGTGGCTGACCGAGCACTTTTTCGGCCGGGGTCTTGGTCGACGCGATCGGGTTGAGGAAATCAAATGGGTCACTCATGCTGGTCTGCGCGGGGTGATGCTGATGCTGGAAGCTGGTAGATCGGAAAATGAGGTGTTGCGCCTCCATCACAAGCCACTCAATAGTGCTAAGTAGAGCATTCACATCGCTAACAATAGGAAACGGATAGATAAGCTTCGACGATAGAAGTCGAAGACGAAGAGATCAATTGTTTAGTTTCCGACGACTAAAAATGGCTACACCTCATTCGTCTACATGTTGAAGTGACGTGGTAATGATGGATCGAATCTTTTGGAGCGCTATAAGACCAAATGACATTTAATAAACCTTGCTCTCGATCCTTGCTTTCTCTTCTGTCCATACGTCTTTTGTACCAACAAATGTGGTTGGGGACGTGATCCGTGCTTATCTGAGTGCGCGGTAACATCTATATATCACTTCGTACTTCAGTCGTACTTCTCCATGAATGTGAACTTATCCGGGTTATCCACATCAGAGGCCCGCTCGGAAGCTGTTGTGGATCCGCCAGTTCCCCGGTATGACTTGCGCTGTTCCGTGGGCAGACGAATCTCCATCTCCGCTACACGCGTCATCGTTGTCGTAAGCAATAGCATTGCTTCATTGTATTGCTTCTCTTGGTCAGCAACACGGTTCATCAAGAGTTTGTTGCACTCTTCTAGTGATGCCACACGGTGCTGCAGCACACTCACTTCTGCCGTTCGGTCGGTGTCTGAAATGGTTGTGTCACTGATCGCAGTGTTGTTGCCGGTACGACCGTTGCTTCCTACTCGACTAGAGCGCACACCGAGAGAGTTGGGGGTACTATAACGCATGTTCATCTGCGGGCCAGGGGTATTCGATGGACGGCCTGACAGTGAGTGTGTTGACTCCGAACGTGCTGCACGATTGCCCCCAACAGGGACCCAAGCGCAGTACCCGTACGACTCATTCCGGTAAACAACACGTTCGCGCTTGAGCTAACCGTGTCAGCACTTTCGTTTACAGTGGACGGTGCCGAAACCGTGGATGGAGGAGCTCCGCTACGCGGGTCAGGCTCCTTTTATCATTTGGTCCAGACCCGGAGACGATACTTGCAGACGCGCGTGCTGCCCGGGTGCCATTAGGAGCGGTATTATGGGCGGGTACGGTGTTATTCGACGACATCGGCCCGTTGCGATAGATTCGGTAACAGTCTCCACATACCGAGCGCTTCTTCTCGTAATTCGGAAGCATGATCTTGCCGGCGACGTGCTTTTTACACAGATATGTGAAACACCCCTTGCACTGGTACTTCTTCCGGAACATCGAGAACTTCTTGTAGCATACTCCACAAACACCTGCATTGTGATCCGGCTCATAGATAGGTCGACCAAATGTCGAGTCATCAAAAGCCACCGCCGGGGCTCCCGTTTCACGAGCACTCTTGGAACGGGTAGGGCCTGCCGCGGGTGTGGCACGGGTTTGCACTGGCAATGACGTCTGAGTCGGCAATGGCGTCGGAGACTTACTCAATTGATCCGACACCATAGGCGGCGGCTGTGGTGTTTCATCCTCAGCCTTTTAGTGTTCTGAGTTGCCTTCGGGGCATTCGATTGCGACTGCACAAGCGCACCATCCACAAAGCTGAGCGACGTCATCATGCTCTTACTGCCTTCGAAAATGTTGCTCGTCGAGGCAATCTCCGCAAACGTATTGTTGATCGGCGCAGTGGTGGGCAACGACGCATTCGGTCCACTCATGGACGGCGGATGCAGCATGCTCTCACGTAGCAGCTGACTCTGCATCTCGATGTCTCTCTTGACGTCTTCATAGTCAAAAGTGTCCTCGTCATCTTCACTCAGATCCAAGTAGTCCTGCTCCGCTCGTTGGATCATCTCCATGGCAGCAGGAGAGAGCTGCATCTCTCTCGCCAACTGCAGCACCGTCTTGCCCGCGGGCGTCTCCTCCATCAACGAGCTGGCGCGTGCATCCACCAAGAGCTTCAACGTCTCCAACGGAGCTCGAGCCTTCACCGCGATGTGAATCGGCAGATACTGCGCGTTGTTCTTGGTGATCACCGCCTCCGGGAACGCTGCCAGCAGCGCACGGACAGCTTCCGACGGCGTGTCGTCCTCTGTGCAGGCCCAATGGAGCGGCAGCATCCCGTGGTGGTCCTTGTGCCTTGCAAGCTGCGGCTCGGACGCCAGGCGCTCGATGAGCGTTGCCCATTTGCCCATTTCGGCGAGCCGAATGCCCTCTTTAAAGTGCGCGCGGGAGCTGCGGTCGGCTCCGAGCGAGTCCGCGCGGACGGAGTGACGCGCGTCCTCCTTCTGCTGCTGGCACTGCTCTGCGTCGCTGTCCGAGCAGCTGCTCGAGTCCGTGGGGACCGACTTTTTGAGCTCCGGGGACGGCGCGACGGACACGTCAAGCAGAGCCATGGCTGCCTTGCTATCGTTCTGGTTGTGAGCGGCTGGTTCCCTCTGCGGCCGTCGTGGTTGTGTGCTTGTTTCGGAGCATATCGCCTCGGCTTTGGAGCTGCCCGTTCATGCGTGACTGCGGGACTCACAATCACACACACATTATCGTATTATACAGGGAATCAGATTATATACGTTTGAAATAGATAAAGTTTGTATCGGATTCGGAATTTAGTGGATGGTGGAGATATGATTCGTATGTGAAGATACAGGTGGAGATTGTAGAGACCGGTCTGGTTGCTACACCGGAGATCGCGCTGTGATTGGCGAAAACCCGGGGAGTTCAGACTCGGTGTGGACCGGACACTTGAAAGCTCATCTTGACTGCAACAAAGTCGACCACCGCATGGCTTCTTGGCCTAATGTTGTTGTGACACATGCATCGGTTGGGTTACCCCACAGAGAGATGGCGGCATTAATTCTCAATAGACTGTCAGTTTGCTTCAGCATAAAAGCTATGGAGCCGGGCGCCGTAGTTGCTGGAAAACAGGAGGTTTCTCGCTCGAAAGACAGCGGATCGTCCAGGAGCATTACGCTACGACTCGAGCGCGCAAAGCGTGATCGGACATAGGCCATTGCAAAGCTGCGGAGTCTCTAGGAGAGACAGTGAATGGTCCCACCCCAGTCGCTGCGAGAGGTCGTTATAAATGACTGGCATCGCCGCCATAGAGCACTTTGACGAAGAGCGCAATCTGCAGCGTCACCGTTAGGCTATCCCTTCAGAGCTGTAGGGGCTGTCGTTCCGTTGACTTGAAGGTCTAGGGGCGCACTGAAAGCGGTATCCCTGTAGACCCCATCGGAATTTACTGGTTGAGGGCGGTCGAGGTGCCTGCAATGCTACGCAGTGCACTAAACGCCAGGTTCCAATGGCGTCGCCACCAAACTTGAAGGTGGATGAACACGACGCGTTCCTTGCGATTAGCGCTACAGAAGCCAGAGTTGACTCACAGCTAAGTCGGTGATTTGCTTCCTGAAATCTGCCAAGTTGTTTGCCACCGCCAAGCAAATGTCGAAGAAGCCCTTGAACTCTGCGGAATAAGTTTTCGATGGAATAAGCATGCAATGCGCAGACTAGAATGGGTTCATCATTTTTCGTCGCTCATCAAAAGCGACAGCAGTGTACCGTACTCCACAAAAGATGTAGCCACACAAATCAGTGTCTCTTATGTGAATCAAAGGCTCAAAAACGGGAGAATGGAGTCACCGGAGACTTTGCGCGATCGCGATGCACGCGTCCCCGACGTAGATCCAGCCGCTGATACTTCACCCTCATCCCTGCCAGGCACCTCGCAACTGCCTCGTAAAACTTCAGCTCTTCGTGCCAAGCGCCCGGCCCGTGAGCGTCAAAAGAAGGAGCGATTCGACCTCCTGCACTCCATGACTGCTGGTCTGTCGATTGCATCTCGATTGCAACGCCACTGCAATGCTAATACCTGGCACAACCGATTGTTTGCGAGATTTCTAATTGTTGTTGCAAATTTTCCAATGCAGACGAACGTCGAAAGTTTTTGCAGGACGAGGAAAAAGCCAAGGAGGAAACTCTGCTGAAGCTGCAAAGGGCGGTGGCAGCGGACTCTACCAATCAACGGATCGCCATCGACTTGGGTTTCGACAGTATTATGAACGACAAGGAGCTCCGTAGTCTGGCCAATCAATTACGACTGAGTTATGGGGCGGTCAAGCAGATGCCCGAGCCGTTCCAGTTGCTGTTTTGCAACCCCAGCAAGGAGTTGACGACCTCCTTAGGACGGTTTGGAGCCCCTCACTGGTATGTGCAATGGCGGCACGGTGGTGGCTCTGTTGCAGAACATTTTGCACCCTCGAATCTTGTATATTTGTCGCCTGATTCGCCCAACGTCCTTAAAAAATGGATCCGACGAAGATTTACGTGATCGGCGGCATCGTTGACAAGTCTCGCAAGAAGGTGAGTCGCCAATAGTTAAAAACGAGGAAGGTATGCCTTTTGACGACGAGGGGCTATACTTGATGGTATTACAGGGAGCGACAATGAACGCAGCTACCGCAGCGGGAATTTCGACAGTTCGACTGCCGATTCAAGAGCATTTCCCGGAACGACTGGACCACATTTTGAATGTAAATACGGTCATCGACGTGCTGATCAACTTCCAGGCGCTTGGTGACTGGCCGCGTGCGCTGGATATCGCTATACCACAGGTAAGAGGATATCATAACTGATGAGTTTAGAAAAAAATGTATCGCTAACGAATCCTTATCTTGCATTGCCAAATTCGATTACACAGCGAAAGCGTAGCCAGCTTGGGCGGAAAGCTCTTAGACGGCGGAAGAAGCAGCAGCAAATAACCGAAGAAACCACTGAAAGCAACGATGCTTTTACAACAAGCAGAGCAATTAAGACTTACACTCCAGTTATATCGTGTAAGGTGGGCAAAACGACGGAAGAAGCGTCTCCGACAGAGGACTTGAGGCTCTGGATGTAGAATTTAATGACCACACGATAGCTGGTTTAGACAACCTGATGTCTCGCTACATATCGGCAACTGCGTACTTGTAAGCCTCTTCGCTTATGGCGGTGCTCGCATTCTGCTTCATCATGATTTTCTCCTCCCAATTCGTACCTCGCACAACACCGTCCCAACGGTAGCCAGGCTGGATTCCAAAGCGATTGGGTGGAGCAGGCGGACCTGCGTATTTGGGCTTCGTCTTGACCGACTCCTTTTTCTCCTTCTTGTCTTTCTTGCTCTTCTTCTTCTTGCTCTTGCCTTCGTCAGCCAATGGATCCTCCTGGAAGACCTTGCTGTGGATGGGATCGAATGCTCGCACGCGCTCCCGTCGCATTCGCTCGAGCTCTTCGTCATCCTCGTGTCGGGCAAACGGTGCGTCTTTCATCTGATCCATAAGTTCTAGTTGTGACTTGCGTTCTCGCTTCTGTACCGCACCTGTACCCCACTCATACTCCTCACGAGCTTCACGTTTGCGCTTTCCTTCTAGCACCTCCTGCTGGCGAACCATCTCGTTCAGCATGTCCAGCTTGCGTCCACGCTTGTCACGATACACTGTCTCGGCATTGGCACCCATATCAGAGGAGTCCACACCGCGCAGCATGTCCTTGCGCTTAGCTGCAAGCTTGCGTTGCTTCTCGAATTCATCAGCAGTGAACAGCCCTGCTTTCTTTTCTTCCTCCCTATCCTTGTCGTCATGATCAGAGCCTGCTTTCGTACTTGGACCTCGTTTAGCTTTCTTGGGTGAGTTTGGTTGTGCAGGCATTTTAACAACCTCATGGCGGCTGTCAGAGGGTTTATCAGCATCCGATTTTACGCGATCGTGACGAGAAGAGCGGCGTCCAATGCTATCCGATCGAGAGCGAGGACGTACTCGGCGAGATAGAGAGGAGGAACGACGCCTTCTATGACTGTGGCTGCGACTTCGACTACGATCACGAACAGATCCTTTACGTCGAGGAGATCTCCATCTAGAGGACCTTCGCGGTGATCGGTTGTCCCGATCACGACGGCTTCGTGGTGATTGACTCCGGCTCCGACTGCGGCGTCGGTCCGGACCTCTATCCTTGCTTCTGCTGCTGCTTCTAATACGACGTCTGCTGGAGGTGTTCTCACCTCGAGATATTGATGAGGATCGTCGTTGCTTCCGGTTTGAGCGAGGAGGAATGTCTCGACCTAGAGAGTCTGTGCGACGGTCCTGGTTAGAAACAGCACGAGATTGTGATGGCGATCGAGAATCCCTGCGACCCGTCTCATGTCGACGGGATTGTCTAGAAGGCAAGCTCTCATTGATAGGAGCTGCACCAGGTTCTCGCTCGCTCTCGGCCATTTGAGTTTTCTCTTTCGAACTTCGACGGGGAGGAGAGACATCACCGTCGCTATCTTCTCTCTGAGTCTGCTGCTTAGAGCTTGATTGGCTCGAACGTGTACGAGAAGAAGAGGCATCCTCCTGCCGTTCATGCCCACGACGTGGAGAGCTCCCATGTATCGATTTACGCCGTGGAGGAGAGGCGTCAGCATCGACACTCTGCTCTCTTCGTCGATCTTTTTTCTAGGTGGCAAGACACCCTCGTGTTGTTCGCGGTCCGACCGTGACACCTTTGGGCTACGACGTGGTGGAGAAGCGTCGCCATGATCTCTTCCACGCCTATCCTGATCGTTCTTCCTTCTAGGTGGTGAAGCATCATCATTATCACTCTCCTTGCGCCGTCTAGAAGATCGATTAGCGTCCATTGGTCTCCGTGGAGGAGAGGCATCATCACTTCTCGGTCTACGCGGGGAGACGCCTCATCGCTGCTATAACCGCGACGCTCCTTCAGTCTCTTACGTGGAGGAGAGAGGTCTCCATCCTCTTCCTTCTTGTGCTTTTGCTTGGCTTGCAGCTCCCCAAATACTTGTCCGAGTCCACATACACTGGCAGGTCTTGAGGGTCCACCAGATCTTCCCCATCCGCCGCCACCACCAGTGGCCGCTCGTCCTCCGCTCCGTCCTGCTCCCACTTGTGCTCAATCGCTTCGCGACTGGGCGCGGACTGCTCCCAGGCGTCGTCTGCGTCCACCATACGCGTCCCCAGCACTAAAGTCTTGGCTGTCTTGCTCTTTTTACCCTTTTCTTCTTCTTTGAGCCATCTCCAGCCTCTACAAGGGTAAGACTAACCTGTTAGATCATGTAGAGGTGCTGTGAGAAGGGTATAGAGATGAATTGGGACGTACCGCCGCTCTTGCTGGACATATAGCGCTGCAGATACTCCAACTTGGACGTCATGAACAAGGAAGTGTAGTTGTCCAAGCAGTAAAATATTTTTAAAAACAAAACAAAACACTTTTTTAAAATTAAAAACAACTATCGAAGTGGCACTGATGATGAAAGCGGATGGAGACCGAGACAAGCGGTGGAATTTTTACATCGAGCAGTACGAGAAGCCGAACAAACGACACCAAGCCACGAACTCCGTTTCTAACTGCTCGCTGTCGACATTCATGTCCGCTGTCGTGCTTGAAGAGAAGTTTTATTTTACATGAAGAAAGATCTATTGAAGCACAAGGAGGAAATCGAGTTTCGATACCGAGAGTCAATCAGATCTCAATTTACCTGTTAGCTAGCATCAGCTGACTAAGTACTGCGCACGCATATTGCCCAGGTCCGTCAACTAGAAGACCTCTGCTTAGATGTACCACACACAACAAGTGACCACTTATTGCGATAATGAACTTGTCTTGCACACAAGGATAGCTAAATGGCGGTAACTCCGTTTGCAGTCGTATCAACAATTCATTGGAGAGCATGTGGCAAAAGGACTGCAAAACAATATTCGTTTGCAGGTGTTTACTGCATCGTCATTTGTAGGCGCGACGCACGTAATCTTAATTACGGTATGACATCAAGATGGTTATGTGTGATCTCCACCACCAACACCAAAAGCACTCGCAGTTTAAGTGCGTGGACTCATTTCCTAATTTGCTTCTCTAAGCACAATACCGGCAACACTCTGCTCAAGACCAAGCGATGCGTATGCCCTACGTTCTACTGGTGGTTGCCGTCACTTTCCTTGCGAGCAGCGAGGTTGTTTCAGAAGAAGTCAAGGGTATCGACGAGATGAAAGTCAAGATGGCCTCGGGTCACGGGTTTGATGCTGCTCAAATCGACACCGCCGCTGGCCAGAGGTTCTTGCGAACACACCATAAGAAGTCGGATACGGAAGACGAAGAGAGAGGAATCGATAAGAAAAGATGTTGATTGACCTAGATCACAGGCTTGATATCTACGGGAAGTGGTACGCCGCGGGCCACGACTCAATGTGGGCTTACAACCGATTGAAGGTGGACAAGTACGAGCAATACTGGACGCTTTACAATCTATACGCACTCTACCGTCTTGCTCGCGACAGCTAAACCGCGTTGCCGGTCGAAGAGCTAATGGATGGCATTTCCCAGCTCTACAATCAGTGTGCAAGCCTATCGTATTGGCTACGGTGGCCAAGCCTACCGGTACGTAGTTGACCTCGGTAGCTTCATAAAGATACAGTATCGCTTTACGACAAATCCACACTGACTTTGTCCGTTCAGTCCTCCTCGCTCTCGCTCTCACTTTCGATGTATTCATTATCGAGCGAGCCATCGCATTCGTATTCGGCGTCTTCACATTCGTATTCGCTGTCTTCGCATCCACAGTCTTCACATTCGCTGTCTTCGCATTCGCAGTCTTCATAGTCGCCATCTTCGATATCAGTGTCGTCTTCTTGGGGGCCAAAACGCCAACCCATGTTGATCCGATCAATCCGACGAAAGCTACCATCATTGTATCGACGCACACCAACCTTCAAATCCAATGCAGGATGTACACGCGCCAGCCGCGTAAGCAGTGGTTCCAGCTTCCCAGAGAGGTACGAGATGCTCCAGTATCTGTCTACCGAAGTGTCCAGAGGGTTGATGAAGGTCAACGCCGTTTTTCGGATGCATGTAGCAGCCCCCAGATCCGCCTCGCTAGTATCTGCAAGGCACTCAAAAAATGATAGAAGTTCTTGGTAGAACGGCTGGCATTCCGCATCTTCTTCGTCAAGTCGCCCTCCCAATTGCATGGCAATTTGCATCCTACCTGGGGATAGGTCGCTGAGATTGGAGACGCGCTGCAGAAACTGCAGTACGCCGACTCCAGAGCACAAGGTAGGGCACAAATCAACTGAGGTCAGATTCTTGAGATCTGCGAGTGCCAGCAGCCCATTGTCTGTAAATGCTGTGATCGGTCTTGCAACATCGGTCTCATACGCCGAGCAGTCGTAAATGTAGAATGACTTGAGTAGTGGACAATTTTCAGCCACTGCTCTGCAAAACTTGTCGCCAAATACACTCGCGTCAAAACGTGTAGCATAGACTTCGTCTTCGGCCTTCTCTTGATCCAGAGATACATCCAATGAAGCTAATGACGGACAGCCTTTGAACAATGCACCTACATCGCATGACAGCGCGCCATAGCCATGCTTTCTATCGTCAACCTTGCTCGTTCCAGTGGTGTCGGTGCTTCGCCAATATTCTTGCCAATCCCACGACAAGTTACATGTCAGACTGAGACTCGTCAATTGTGGCTTGACGTGCTCCCGAAAACACGGAAAAAGTATCGGCAAAAGGCATGACAGCCCAGTGGAATTCTCGCAAGTTGGTACATGTTTCGTTGAAAGCTTTCCACGTGCCCAAGGAGATCACCCACATTTCGGCGCACTCTATTTCTCCCACATCATCGACAGCAAAGCTGTACCCATCCAGATACTCCACATTGGGGCAGTACCGAATCACGTCCTCAATGAACGTGGTGCTGGTGCGAAATCGATCCACTTCGTTCCGAGTGGGCACCGACAATTGCTTGAGTCCGCCACACTTGCCCTTCAAATGCCATCTCTTGACTGCGTCGCTCATCGCGTCCATGGCGCGACTCACAGCAGCTGTATCGACTTGAACCTCAGGCTTCTTCTTCTTCGGGAGCACCAGAGTCTCCACCTGAAGACAATACTTGGCTGCCGATTGCAGCAGCGCCGGTAGGTGCCGACTCTCCAGTGAGAACAACCTCAGGTCCAGTCTCTTGATTGCCGGTAGGAGCGCGAAAAGCGCGTCCCAAGGGATCTCTCGCTCCTCCATCCACGGCCAGTCGCCGGCTTGGAACCTGTCGCCGTCGGAGCGCCCCATCCGCACTCTTAGATCTCGCACTGCTCGTCCACGCTGCTGCACTTGGCGGTGGATGGCCAGAACTTCAGATCTAGAGCCGAACTTGAAGGTTAGTTGCATCGTATCGCGCTGGAATCGCCTCGCCAGCTCTTAGATGGGCTCCAACCAGCTCTTGGACACGAGCGCATACTCTTTAAGAGGTTTGGCCACGAGACGCAAGATGCGGAGGTCGGCGCTAGAGAGATCCTGTGTGAACTGATACACGCAGAACTCCAGAACGAGGGCGATGAGTGGAAGAGGAAGCGAAGGCAGCGACAGAGCCGCCATGGCGAATGTTTTAGAGCGCGTCAAACTCAAATCGGACCATTTAATGTTGTGCTCTTAAAATGTTTTAGAGCAGATGGTTTTAGAGTGTTGGTTAAGAGCAACTTCAACTTCAGTCGGCATACGCTTTCATGGTTTCAGCATCGCCCGCAGCACGAACGACATGAGCGAGCCTGCAGTGAGGCCGATGGAGAGCACGAAGAAGACGATGCTGCCGCCCAGTTCCTTCTCCGCGTTCGTTCGCAGCAGCTGAGGGTACTCCATGAGTGCCAGCGTGCACAACAGCCCGTTGGAGAAGGCACAGGCCGCCATCAAGAGCATCGCCAGCACGTCGCTGCGAAAGACTACCGTCGTGATCACGTGCTGGTTCTTGTCCTGCAGGTTGCAGAGCATCAGCAATGGGAAGAAGATGAGTCGACCGACGCTCGCCAGCAGAACCTTCTTCTGTCCAAGCTGCGGCCACGCAGATGCCGCCAAACGAGCAACAAAGTCCGACACGTTGAATAGGATCAGCGTGAACGGTGTGAAGAGCTCTCTGTAAAACTTTCCCTCGTCCGGCTGAACGGACTTGATAGCCGACGTGATACCTGGGAACACGCCTAGCGTCACAACAAAGATAAAGAACGTTGCTGCTGCGTAGAACCTAATCTTAAAGGCGACCTCCAGCATATCCACCTTGGCATCAGTCCCTTCATTCTCCACCGACAATAACCTCTGTCGTGGAGAATTATCCACAGTGTCAACAGTCTCCGCGTCACTCACAGCGTCATCCAAGTACTCCTTCTGTCTATGTCCAGGGTGCTCCACATTCTGGTAGTGCTTGAACAGTGCCATGCGCGTAAGAATTGCGAACGCCAGCAGACACAGCACCAATGTGATAAACACCAGCACGAAATACAGAAAGGCACACAAGTCTGCATTGGTCTTCATAGTCCTCAGCAGAGAGCCACTAGTGTCTCCCATCCAAGTGATGATGAAGTTCGACAGCGATACGGCCAGTCCAGCGAATGACTGACCGCTGACCACCGCCTGGGTGTATTGCGGCGGGAACGTCGCCACAATCCGCAGCAGTCCTTCCTGCATGAGCGTGGAAGCACATGCCACTAGTAATATAGTTGTCATCGTTGTATGGAAGAAGGAATAGCCTGCCAAAAGACAACACACCGTTAGCGTTACTTCAGAGAGCGCAATGTGTCATAACTTCCAGACGGCAGGTACCGTGGAACTCGGGCATGCGCGTCCACATGCAGTGGACGAAGATGATGCCCATGATGACGATGAGCGAGAAGAAAACGGTGCGCACTGCGCCAGCCATGCGCTCGGCGATAACGGCAGTTCGGATGAGCATAGTCATGAGTGTACTGACGTTGAAGGCCATACTGAACCAGTTGAGGAACGAGTCCTCGTAGGTCGTCCCAGCCAGACGGTGCTGGAAATAGGCCTGCGCTGTGATGAAGACGTTCCATGGCAGCGAAGACCCGACGCCCAGGAAGAAGAAGATGGAGAAGACCACCCGGGACGTCTGCTTGGCCATGATACCTCCTCTTTGATTATAATTTGAAGTAGGTTGGGACGACATTCGCATCACGTTCGAACAACATTTGCAGTTCAATCGACCTTCGTACCACGTTCGGAGCACATTGATTATGCAGCTGATCTGATTATGATGTCAAATCTTCTTCTTAGGTTGGCATACGTTTCAGATATCGATATGGCTGCTCTGCTGCGTTGGGTGACGGCTGGGGACGACTCGGACGACGGCGACTCCGACTGGCTGCCGGAGTACGAGAGCGAGTCGGCCGTCTTCGAAGACAGCGATGGCACGCCCATCCTCTCCGACGAAGAGCGCGCCAATCTGGACAGGGTTTTCGACGGAGAACCTTATGCCCCACTGGCATTCCGACGCTCAGAGCACGAGAAGAAGCAGCGCGAGATGATGCCAAGGGAGCGAATCGCCCACCAGCTCCGCGGACTCAACGACGACCCAGTGAAGAGTTCAGGGACGCGCAAACAGAGACTGTTCCACACTTTGTGTCATCGAGAGCAGGTGGGGACGTCGTCCAAGGCACAGCTGCTTAAGCTGCAAGAGACTTTCATGCCCTTCCAGGAGAACAAACACTGTCGGGTGGTGGACGCAGTGCGCGACAGACTGTACTGTGGCGGCTTTAACAGCTCCGGAGCTAGGTTCTTAACTGCAGGACAAAGGGGAGAGATCTTGCTCTACAACACTGTGAGCTGGGACCGGGAGGCTTTTCTGCCTGTACGAGACGTCAGCTGGACAGTCACGGACGCAAAGTTCACTCCGGACGACGCCAATGTCATGTACTCGACAATTAACAGTAATGTGCGTATGGTGAGCACTAACTTTGAGGAGGATGGAAAGGAGCACGTTTTCGCACTTGCACGCGCGACGCGAGGACAAAGAGATGGCTCTCATATACGGCGTATGAACCGCTTCGGTCGATTTGGAGTCTGGTGCATTGATATCAACGCTGCGGGCACAGAGTTCGTAGCTGGGACGTCCCAGAGCAGCGTCATTCTCATGGACATGCAGACTCAAGTCCCAGTCTGTCATGTCGTTGGGCACCATGATGATGTTAATGCCATTGCGTTCGTGGACGGTCCTCTCCATTCCAACGTGTTTGTGAGCGGTTCTGATGACTGTCTGATAAAGCTTTGGGACCGTCGTGTGTTGTCCGAGTCCAATCCAAAGCCTCAGGGCGTGTTCCTGGCCATACAGACGGCATCTCGCACATATCGTCGCGAGACGATGGGTACTACTTCATTTCGAACTCGAAGGACCAAACGACCAAGCTGTGGGACATCCGGAAGTGTATCTCCTCGGACGACTATGACGACATTGTGCCGTTCCGCAAACCATATTCTTGGGACTACCGGTACCAGGCGTATCCAGGACGGAACAAGCGGCCTGTGGAACATCCGGACGACATGTCTGTCATGACGTATCGCGGCCACATGGTGATTGAGACGCTAATTCGATGCTACTTCTCTCCATTGCACTCCACTGCACAGAAATACATCTACACCGGCTCGGCTGACGGACGCGTGTACGTGTACGACAGCATCACTGGCGATCTTGTGGAAATGTTTGCGATGAAGCACAATGGAATCACCCGCGACGTGCGCTGGCATCCTTTCGAGCCCACTATCGTCTCACCAGATTTTTACGGCAAGCTCTGCGTTTGGCAGCGCCAAGACGAGGACGAGCAGCCGACCAGCAAGAGGCCCACTCTCTGTTCGTGACACCGTGGATTTATGGATGACGGTGAAGATGACGACGCCGACGAAGATGAAGATTGAGAAGTTGATCACTCATGTTTTTTCTGCGCATTCATATTTGTTCAGCAATACACTTATCCATCAGTCACAACTTGTTGACTGTTGATTCTGTCCTGGGTAGCAGCAGTCTTCTTGCAAGGCAAAACTACTCATGTTTGGTATCTGCTAAGCCCGGGTGAAAACTTTACAGTCAAGGACATGAACAGTTCAAGAGTTCCTAGAAACTACTCTTCCAGATCCCACAGCGATGTTGACGACCGGCCTTACAAAGAAAATGGCAACTGGCTGCGAATCCACTTGGTAAATGTAAAATTTCTAATGAAATTGACGAGCTCATGAGCGAAGGCTAATAGGATTAATCGGAGATGCCGTCTGTAGTTTTTTTGGTTTTCAGAAAGTAAGGACAAGATGCATATTTTTTCCCGTCGTGATGTTCTTGACTGCTACCAAACGAAGTAATGAGGTTATACAACTGCTCTTGTCGATCATCGTAGCAATGGCTTTTGTACTAACGCTGTTGGCTCGTGTGATAGAAGCATGTCTGCTGACAAAACTGGTGTTTTATGCAGTGAATGAAAAGCACTGCACAGAAGCGTGCTTTGAGTTTGTTCGCACAAGATGTGCGTACACAATATAGATGGCTACATTTATGTCACAAAGAAATGGGTACAAAACGCATGTCATTTGCCAATCAACCGTTGGTTGAGCATCATGAACGTCTCTGATGAGGCTTCCAGTGCTTCTGTATCTCCCCAGGAGCTTCTTCTAACTGACTTTGTATCTGACGAAGAGCCCAGCGTCTACCTGAAGCTCACAATGAGTCGTCGCATCAAAGAGAGCGCCATAGTTGAGTCGAAACTCGTTCCGTTCCTTCTGAGTCTGCTCGAGCCCAAATCCGACGACTCGGAGGCTTCTACAACCGTTAAGCGTGTGTTATATGGCTCTGGGTCAAGACGAGTGGTGCTGGTAGAGCTGGACGAGATTTCTGCAGCTGTAAAGCTGCAGAAATTTCTCCATGACAAGCCTTGTGAGCTCATTGGGAGGAGAGCTCTGTACGTGGAGTTTACACTGCCCCGCAAGGAGCAGGAGGCGCGGGATCGACTGCTTCGTGTCCACAATGTATCAAGAACTGCTGACCCTCCAGGTCTGCGCGTCCCTGGACTTCGATTCGAAGCAGAATTCATCACCAAGGAGCAAGAAGCGGCCTGTGTGGCCTTCTTCGACAGAGACGACGGAGCTTTCTGGGCCAATACCATTCGAGCAAGACAGGTTCAGCACTTTGGCTATGAGTTCAACTATGATACAAGGAGATGTGACCCTGACGAGCCGATGAAAGACTCCATTCCGGCTGTCTTGCAGCCGATTCTTGAGCAGATCAAGAAATGTGGCGTCATGGACGATGACATGCCAGACCAGATCACGATCAATGAGTACTTGCCTGGACAGGGCATTGCTTACCATTTGGATACCCATTCGGCATTTACCACGACCATTGCGACGCTGAGTATTTGCAGTGAAGTGGTTATGGACTTCCGCCATCCCGACGGTGTGCGTCATGAAGGAGTGCTGCTCCCGGCACGGTCGCTAGCAGTTATGAGTGGTGAGAGTCGCTACAAATGGGAGCATGCCATTTGCCCACGTACGTTCGACGTGATCGACGGAAAACAGGTGAGCCGTCAGCGCAGAATAAGTATCACGTTTCGTAAGATCCAGTCGGGCCCGTGTGAATGTCCGTTCCCAAAGTACTGCGATACTCCAGATCGTCAGGAGCACGGGAATGGCCAAGAGAATGGAGTTGTGGAAAATGTGAGCTTAGCTCCGACGGCATTGGAGCAGCAGTATGTCCACGAATTTTACGAGACTGTTGCGGCTCATTTCAGCAGTACGCGACACAGTCCGTGGCCGAGAGTTGCGCAATTTGTGGCATCGCTACCTAGTGGATCAATGATCGCTGACCTCGGATGCGGGAATGGGAAATACATGAAGTGTGTGGATGAAACCCAGAGCTTCGTAGTGGGAGGCGATCGCAGCAGCCGACTCGTTGGTATCTGTCGTGAACGTGGTTTAGAGGCAATGGTGTGTGACGCTTTAGCAGTTCCTCTACGCTCCAACTCATGCGATGCTGCTCTGTCAATTGCGGTATTGCATCACCTGAGTACACAGAGTCACCGGCTAGCAGCTGTGAAGGAATTGCTTCGAGTTCTGCGTGTGGGTGGACAAGGGATCATTTACGCATGGGCACACGAGCAAATGAAAGGCTCTCGTCGACGCTTTGAAGAAGGTCGACAAGACTTTATGGTGCCGTGGAATCTTGACAAACGCTTTGCTTTTACTGATGAAAATGGTTCATCAACTGCTGATGCCTCAGACGATGATCACGGTGAGGATCAATTAAACGACCAGCAAGATGCTGAAGAAACAAGCAATGATGATAAACCGGTAACGAAGAAGCAGGAGCGCGTGGTCGTTCAGAGGTACTGCCACATGTTTAAACAAGGCGAGCTAGAGGAGCTGGTGGCACTGGCTGGGAGTGCTGAGGTGGAAGAAAGCTACTACGACGAATCGAACTGGGCAGTGATTCTTCGCCGTGTGAGCTAAACCGATGCAGTTGTAGAGGCAAATTAATGGGAGACGCTTGGTTGTACAGAAGTAGTTGCACAAAACGAATAGAGTAGTTATGATGGCATCGACGGACCCTGCCTCATGACTTTCCACATTTCTTTCTTACTAAGCCGTGCGATATTCTTCGTCTCCTCATCGACATCCTCACCAGTAGCGCTTTCGGGATTCTTGCTTCGTCCATTTGATGTTGAGTTGTTCTGCTTTGCTCGCTGCATCTGCTGTTTGTATCCGATGTTATGTGTGGGTAACGTGAATGAAGACGAGCGGGCATCGTAGACTCCTGGCCCGATCGTGTGTGCATTTACATGGCCTGCTGTAATCATAGAGGCCAACAGATCACGGCCGGGTACGCGGCCGAAGGAGCTATTCTGCTTGTGGCCAGGCATCGGAAGCGGTGACAGCTGACACCATGATCTCTGTCTATCATCTTCACTATCACACTCGGCCTTTGAACTGCTGTTCGTAGCGTAGCTACCCGGGCCTCTTCGATACGCTTCAACTGACATCGTCTCTTTCTCAAAGCGCTTTAAGGTTTGCGCACGAAGATCTGGAGATGCAAGTCGTCTTTCCAGTCTCTGCAGCAGGTTGGTATCAACGGCCGTATTGAGCTTGAATGCAATAGCGTAATAGTGGATGGTAAGGCAAATACGAGCACTCACCTGTACGCTCCTGCTAAGATCTTGGTACGACTTCGCCAGCTCATTTGAATATCGTTCACCTCCTTTCTTTCGCTGTTGACGCAGTTGATCGTCACTGCGAACGCGCTGGCAATAATACGAATATGATATGAAGGTTAATCAGACCAACCTTACTACAGAAACGCGAGTTCTTGACTGCATTCCTTACCATTAAAAACGAAGATGCATGTTTGGACCGTAATGGCGTGCTCGCAAGTGTTGAAGCGGAGGCTATGACCGTGTTGCTTTCGACATGATATTGTGTCGGTCCAGGACCAGATCCTTCACGTTTCATTGCTGTGGTGTGCTCCAAAATTCCATGTCGCTTCTCACGTGAAAAGGTGAATGGTGATGAAATAGCTTCCTGGTTCTGCTGACATCATTGGCAAGGAAAATGTGCTTGTTAGACCAAAAACAAGCGTTAACAAAACCCAGAGTTCCTTACAACGTGGTCCACTTCATAGCTGCCAGGACCCAAGGCGATATGAAGCTCTTGGGCTGACATGGGGTCGTGATTCTTGACACGCTGTCGCTGCTGCGACGAGCGCTTGCGTTCTGCCTCGATCTCCTGCGTTGTGTATACCCGACGAAATTGTCCATTTACCTCTGGTGAATACTTCCAGGGATCTGGCGCGTAGGATTTCTTGATATTTGCCAACGAGTTGTCTGCCATGGCTTTCAACGTAGATGCCACAGCAGGAGAGGTTTCAGCAGCAACGGCAAATGGCGAGGGCACTTCTTGTTGGTCGGGCCGATGATACCCAAAAGTCCCGCTTGATCGCGTCCCACATGACACCTCCAAGCTGTCGTCTGGAGGCGTGTATGTGCATGGATTCTGGTCAGCCAACAATCACCGTCAGCGTTAGACTTGTCCACATTCCTGCATGAAGCAGATCACTCACAGGATAACCTTGTTTATATCGGTCCAAGTCTGGCCCAAATCGAACTTCTGTGGACTGGAATGCCATTTTGCTTCCACCGCTTTAAACTGCTCCCTCACCCGTAGAGGTTTTCCTAATCAACCGATAAAAATACTTGTCGTGCTTAGCGATACTTGCTTGGCGCTCTGCATTTCCAACTCGCTCTCAACTCCAACTCAAGCTGTGGAAGTTCGTCACAGTCTGTCGTCGGCGTGGGAATGGCACAATCCTCCAGTATGCGCATAGTTGCTGCAGTCTTCGACTTGACACCTCGTTCCGTCGCCATGTCCTCGACAAAAGCCTCCTTTCTGAGCACATTTAATGCATCCCTCAACCTTGCACAATATCTTTCCTCCATGTTTCCGACACCGGTTCTTGGCCTGTTCACGCCTTGTGCACCCTTGTACAATGCACAACTTGCCGTCTCCACCCCCATGCTCTCGACACAGAGCTGCTCGATGAACGAACTTGCTGCAATCTTTCACGCTGCATTTCTCCCTCCCGCCGTGGATTCTGCAGAGGTTCTTGGCTTGTTCTCGACGTGTGCAGCCCTCCACGATGCACTGCTTGCCATTGCTGCTGTCTCCCCTCCATGAGCTCTGCACAGTCCTCCTCGTTGTGCTGCTTTGTCACAGTCTTCGACGTTGCATGGCGTTCGACCGCCATGGATCCGACAAAGTCCTCGCGCTTGTTCTCGACGTTCACAGCCTTCTGCAGCACACAAGCGACCGCCGTCACCCCCGTGAGCACGACATAAACCCTTGCGCTGAGGACGATTCTCACATCCGTGCACTTTACACTGACGCCATGGAGACGGGGACTTGAAACTGGATGAACTCGCAGTTGACGGTGCAGACGCTAGCAGCAATAGACTAGAGCTTGAGTCCATGGTCTGTAGTCGACAAATGCTCTCTCTCTCAATACAAAGCTCAAGTGAAAATGCTCTATGGTCTCGTCACAAGTCACAGATTCCATGGCCATTTTCGTCCTCACGTGTCGTTCAGGGTTGATTGCTGGTATCACTGAGGCGAAGTGAACATTGTTGCGACTTCGTACAAGATGGCAACGTCAATAGAATGAAGAGGCTTAGTTACTTTTTATGAAAACTTGAGTCGCTTGCTTGGCTACTGAGGTCGATAGAATGACATGAGCAATTGCCGCTTAGTCCTTGTACGACTTGTGCAGCTCGATCACGCGCTCAACGTCGCGCTTGCAGCCCAGGAAAATGGGAGACCGCTGGTGAATGTTAGTCTGCATCAGCATCCCAAAAGCATTTAATGTTAGTGCCAATACACATTGGCGCAAAGACATACCAAGAGATAAACACGTACGGGAATGAGGTCGAGAATGCGCTCCGTGCCAGTCGTGGCCATGCCACCAGCCTGCTCCATGATGAACGACATGGGGTTGCACTCGTACAGAAGACGCAGCTTGCCGTCCTTGCTCTGTGAACCGCCAAATAAGAAGGTCAACCACGCATTTCATCGTCAACAACTCAATAATCGGCGATATTACCTTGGTGCTTCCAGGGTACAGGTAGATTCCTCCGTACAGAATGGTACGGTGGATGTCAGACACCATACTGCCGACGTAACGAGCCGCGTAAGGGCTCGGCTTGGTCTTGCACTCATCCACGAACGCCTTGGTGGCGCGGTCCCAGTGAGCGTAGTTGCCTTCATTGCAAGAGTAGATCTATCCACACCAACAGCAAAACAGTCAGAAATACTGCACAAGTTCTCAAAAAGAAACGCTGCAACAGCGTTTCTACCTGCTTGGGGTTCTCCGGGATCTTAATGTCCTTGGCCGACAGCATGAAGGCGCCAATGGTCGGGTCCAGAGTGAAGCAGTGCACGCCCTTGCCCCAGGTCATGACCATCTGCGTCGAGCTACCGTACATGCAGTAGCCTGCCGCCACGAGCTGCTTGCCCGGCTGCAGGATGTCCTTGTAGCCGCCTTCGGACGTCACGTCACGGTTGTAGATGGCAAAGATCGTGCCCGTGGACACGTTGCAATCAATGTTGGAGGAGCCGTCCAGGGGTCGAAGGCGATGCAGTACTTGGTTCCTTCCGTGGCGTGGTCCACCAGGATGGGCTTCTCCTCCTCCTCCGAGACCATGACCTCGATCTTGGTCGAGAACTTGAGCGCGTTGATGAAGATGTCGTTGGACAGCACGTCCAGTTTCTTCACCTGGTCGCCGGTCGAGTTCTCCGAGCCGTCCAGGCCGTAGAGCCCCGTCAAACCGGCGCGACGCACAGCGCTGGCGATCACCTTGCAGGCCAGCTCGATGGACGTGAAGAGCATGCTGAGGTCCGCATTGCCCTGCAGCTCCTTCTCCGCCAGGATGAAGCGCGAGAGCGTGATGGGGTTCGAGTGGTCCACTTGGGCAGCCATGGCTGGGAAAGATATGAGGCTGAACGGTCAAAATCCGGAATGAGGGGCTCTGGTAGCCGCTGACGTGTTTTTAACTTGAAGATAAGGTGTAGCCTATGAAACGGAATATTGCGGGGTTGTGCGCCTTGTCACAGACATCAATTGACTTGGATTTGGGCGATCCTAACCTGCTATTGGGAATGGATCTGGATGCGGCTAGGGCTGTGAAGCACGTCTCGACACGTCGGGTCTGTCACCGACGCGGACGGCTTCAACTTGATTGCTTGCCATTTGCCATTTTGCTGCTCTAAGCCTGGCCGTGCTCCTTGTACAGGTCGATGACACGCTGGACGTCGCGTTTGCAGCCCAAGAAGATCGGCGAGCGCTGGTGGATGGACGTCTGCCAATGACACAAAAATGCGATGTTAGTGCACTTTCACGGCATTGCAAGGATCCTCTGACGACGTACTGGGATGAGATCCAGCACACGGTCGGTGCCGGTCGTGGACATGCCGCCTGCCTGCTCCATAATGAAGGACATCGGATTGCACTCGTACAGAAGACGCAGCTTGCCATCCTTGCTCTGTTAAAGTCATAACAAACAATGAGCTGTCAGCAACAGTGTGCAGCAAAGAGAAGACGACGCTATGGCACCTTGCTGCTTCCAGGGTACAGGTAGATTCCTCCGTATAGAATCGTTCGGTGGATGTCGGAGACCATACTGCCGACGTAACGAGCTGCGTACGGCGTGGGTTTAGTCTTGCACTCGTCCACGAACGCCTTGCTGGCACGATCCCACTGGGCGTAGTTGCCTTCATTGCACGAGTAGATCTGCCGTCACGGTATCAAGGTGTTAGCAGTCACGTGATGCAAGACTCGGTGCTTGTCGTCGCTTACCGTCTTCGGCTCATCGGGAATGCGCATGTTCTGGTGTGACAGGATGAACGCGCCGATCGTCGGGTCCAGTGTGAAGCAGTGCACTCCATTGCCCCACGTCAACACCAGCTGAGTGGAGCTGCCGTACATGCAGTATCCGGCAGCGACAAGATTCTTGCCAGGCTGGAGAATATCCTTAAATCTGCAAGACCCAGTAACTAAGCTGTGAGCGACAGCAAGACCATTTTGCAAGACACGAATGAAGTTCTTACCCGCCCTGTTGTGATGCTTCGCGGTGGTAAATAGCGAAGATGGTGCCTGTGGAAACGTTGCAGTCGATGTTGGAGGAGCCATCGAGAGGGTCGAAGGCGATGCAGTACTTGGCTAAGATGAAGAACAGCATCAAACAAACGGTTAGCCATGACAGTTCAAGTGATCAGACTGGTCACATGCAGAATTGGTACTGACTGCCGCTGGAGATATTCTCGACGCACACAGGCTCCTCCTCTTCTTCAGAGACCATCACTTCAATTTTCGACGAGTACTGAGCAAATGACATGTTAGCAAGGCAGCAGGTACTCTGGGGGGCAGATATTGCGAACCTTCAATGAGTTGATGAAGACCGTGTTTGCCAGGATGTCCAGCTTTTTGACTTGATCGCCCGTGGCGTTCTGCGAGCCATCAAGACCGTAGAGACCCGTCAAGCCAGCACGGCGGACGGAGCTGGCAATGACTTTGCAGGCCAATTCGATGGACGTGAAGAGCACACTGAGGTCGCCGTTGCCCTGGATCTCCTTCTCCGCCAGGATGAAGCGGGACAGCGTGAGGGGGTTCGAGTGGTCGATTTCAGCGGCCATGATGGCAAGAGCGATGCGGTCAAGTCAAGTGTGCAGTGTAGCGCGGAATGCAGAATGGCCAAGTCTAACAAGCGTGGCAGTATCTTGTCGAGGTCGGGTGATTGCCAAGCAGACAACCTAAAAATCTACTTCTTCAAGCGCGACGTCAGGGTACAGGACATGTCACGCAACTGATTGTCAGTCGGACCGCCGGAGAGTTGCGTGATTGCCACGATGAGGTAAACGAACGGCAGACGCAAGCAATTGGCTTGGCTCATAATCACCACCATTGGCGCATCATCAGAAGAGTGCCGTCGACGACGATGGATGTGCAATCCTCGTCGTCAAAGCTGATATTTAATACTGCTGTGGAAGCAAGACTGTCAACGCAATCCGAGCTGCAGATCGGTCGTTGTCCAAGAAGCAGGCGCTGCATGAAAGCAGTCATTCGGAAGACACGAACGTAATGATAATTGTACTGAAAACACCACACCAGCGAAAGCCACACACGAGCGATCCTGCGCCGTCGAGAGCTGTAGCTTTCTGCTTTGTTTTGTTTTTGTGCCTTGTTGACTTCTACGAGTCTGTAGTTGAGTGCAAATGCAAAAGTGCGGTTTAGCTAACATGAAGCGTTTTCTTCCTGCTCTTCTAGACTCGTTGCAGGCTTTGCTCTTCACCAAACGTAGCTCTTGATTATGCAGCCACATGTTGACGCGGTTGGTGTCGGTTGTCATGGAGGCTGGTCAGAAACATGAATATCTTCAAGACGCTGTAGCTCTGGATATCTACACGCTTCAACACGCTACAGAATCACTGCACCTCAACGCCACATCACAAGTGAGCTCCTGGGGGATCTGACTGCCTACAACTTGTTCATGGACGCCACGTCGACCGAACTGCACGTATAATAGTCCTCGAACTGCTCGATGGGCTCAGTGATGTCGTCAAGCAGCACCAGGTCGTCGACGATGACGCACTACACCAGCAGCTTCTTGGTGCCGAAGGCACCAAGGGCGCCCTGACTTGGTCTTGGCAGCCAGCTACTCGAAGATTCGTCTCGGCCCCACACGGCTTCACCTCCAGCACCTTTGCGAGCGCTCCACAAGCTTCTTCTCCCCTTCTTGGCGGCCTTGGCGGCCTCCGCGCACTTGGCAGCGAGGGCATCGTCATCCTTATCATCGTCGTCGTTGTCCTCGTCGTCATCCTTCGCAGCAGGGGCGGCCTTCTTGGCAGGGGCCGCAGCCTATTTGATCGACATATCGGGTCTGCCACCGACCCAGACTGCTTCAACTTGATTGCTTGCCATTTGCCATTTTGCTGCTCTAAGCCTGGCCGTGCTCCTTGTACAGGTCGATGACACGCTGGACGTCGCGTTTGCAGCCCAAGAAGATCGGCGAGCGCTGGTGGATGGACGTCTGCCAATGACACAAAAATGTGATGTTAGTGCACTTTCACGGCATTGCAACTACAAACAATAAGCTTCGAAACGTCAGATTTGCCTTTCAAACAAGTGCAAGCTCCATTTGTCAGCTTACTTTGTTCAAGGAAAGCAAAGCGATCATTGATCGCTTTCAACTTCTTCCCAGAGTCGTTAAACACGATGCTCTCGTCTTCTAGTTGGACAAGCGCAGGAGGGTCTTTGCAGCTTCAAATTCCGATTTTGTGATCTGACCGCGTTCTAGCGCAACCTGGAGCGCACTTTTGGTCCGTGTTCGCCGCGGGCCCTTTGAAATCCAGGCGACTTGTTTCATATTTTTTTGTCCAGTTTCTTGGCGATCTTTTGAGGCTCTTTAACTTAACTCGCTCTTCATCAGCGGCTAGCAAGTCCTCATCCTCTGGCTCTGTGACTCGAAGAAATCTCTTCCGGGAGTTGCCACTGATCACAGCATCGGCCGTGAAGTCCGGAGTGGCCTTCGACAAGAGCTTCGACTCATCGGCATTCGCGAACGCTGCGACGACGCTGCTGCGAGCGAAGACCGCGACGGCAACTGCAACTGCAACGTAGAATACACTGCGCATGACTGTGGCGAAAAGGAGGAGCCTGGTGGTCTTGAAAGCGAAATGTGATAGCCGATCAAAATGTCTGTGCCGGTAGGCATGGACCAACGAAATGAAGACCCACCGGCACATCAAATTAACTAACAACAACAGCTGTGAGCAACGCACTTGCTTTGGAGAGAAGACTGGCTCGATGCCTGCGAGGCGTTCACACGATTTGACACACCGGCTCAACTTGATCATCAAGTTGTTTACAGACTGAAAGTTACCACTTCAGTTGGAAGATTTGCACCGTTTGATTGTAATAGACACACTTAAGTACAGTACGGTATACTGTGGTGACGATACTCTGTATGTATGTATGTAAACGCGTTTCGCGAGCCGTCTAGCCACCGTAGTGGTTCAACTTCCGCATGTGTCGGGTTATCTCTCATTCTCTATGTTCCTCGCTTCTCTCGGCCAGAGTCCATCAAGCGGTGCGTACGCAATAAGCGTGGGCGCAGAGAGACGATACTCTAGGTTGGACTAACGGTTCATGTGATTGCACTGTTCATAAAACTGGGTTATAGGGTGGATGAACAGTTCACTTTTCCTCATTATTCTCTGGATTTTAGTCTTGGGGGCGAGTGAATTTTGCCCAAACTAGATTTATTGTGCTGGTAGTGCTTGAAGCGAAAAGAACGCGCTAAATCGACAGAAGACACCCTCACTGCTATCAGCAAAACAAGCAATGACACCTTCCTGCCTCTGGTTCTTAATTGCACGGACGCGGCACCGAAGAAATTGTAGTTGTGCGATGTTCTTGTTGGGCACATGCACATTTCTTGGAAACAGCATAAAAATGTGTTTGAAAAAATGTATTTTATGTACCTCAATAAAATATTGCAGCCAAGAACTTGTTTGTTTTGGTCGAGAGTTGTCAAAATTGTTCCAGTGAAGAGAAGGTGTGTCAATTTCTGGTAAACTACCATCTAGTGCACACATCTAGGTTGCTGGTGCTCAGATCAAGTTTCTCTTGCCACCCCGCAGCCCACTCGTCGGTACCCGCAGCCACTTAAACCGAGTGGTGGCATTCCGTACCGCGGCGTGGCGCACGCAAGGGATACACGCTGGACGAAACGTTGTTATTCATCTCAACGAACTTCCTGACTATGCCTTTCTGATTGCGGTGCGAGCCTTTAGTATAGGTATTGATCTACTACTATAAAAGACTGAGAGCGTGATTGTCTACAGGTGACGGCGTCGCTGACACTCCGTGCAGCGAAGGTCCTAATGGCAGAATACGTTCTCTTTGGAGGGCCCAAAGTAGAACGACTCATAGGTTAGAGTACTGGTCGAATCTTATAATGAGAGAAATACAAAACTAAATGAACTATAGCCACGTAGAATTGTCTTTGACTACACTGCCTGTAAAAAGCAATGTCGAAATCTTTAATACTTAGTACTAGTACTTCTGTAGGTCAAAACTAAACCATTGCATCTCCATCAGTCTCGCTGTTGTACTGCTGGTAAAACAGCCCTCTCGCGGTTGCAACACCTTTGCTGCATCCCTCCACCTCCGTCACGTAGTCGGCGTTCCTGGTGAAGGCGGCAGGGAGAGGTTCGCTCTACCTCCTGCTGCATACGTGATTCCGACGATGACGAGCTTGAAATGCATGCGTTGCAATCCCAATGCTTGACGTCAACTCCTGCAGCTTGCAGATTACTGATCACGTCCAGCGCATTCCGGCATGACTTAGACCACGTGAGGTCCACTAGCACGTACACCGTGACACCAGCAAGCTTCTGTTCGACCAATGCGTCGCTGAAATCCTTCAAGGTGAAGGCGTATTCAGCAATGCAAATCGATTCTCCTGGCTTTGCCGCACGGATGTGGTCCAACAATCGAGTTTGCTGAGCACGATCAGCCTTGAGAAACATCGTACGAGGGATCTGCTCCAATATCTCCATTGCTTGTGGCTTGAGCCGTCTAAATGTTGCATCCGACATGCCCGCAGCTTCTCGTGCGTATGCGGTGCTTTGCTGCTGTGCAGGCGTCATCCACAGCAGCTTTCCCGCCAGCGCCTCAGGCGTGTTCTGCGGTTTTCGCTCGGGGCCCGTCTTCTTGGCGGGTCGGAGCGGAGATCCGTCTCGACATTCGTCCCATACGCGGTGCAAAAGATCGATGCATCGATGAGAAATGCGCGACACACCCTTGAAGTCGGGCACCGACTTCTTTCACTTCCTGACGTAGCGCTGGTGCTTGCGCAGAAGCTCGAGCAGGCCAGGGACTTCGTCTTGTTGCAGTGTCGTTTTGTACACGTTCTTGTAGAGAAAAGAGTTTCTTATAGAGCAAAGTGCGTTTTGTAACGGGGTTACATGAAGGTGACCAGTAAGGTGGGCCACACCTGGTCACCTTAGGGACACATCGTCCGGATAAGATATCCGTATCCCTCCTCAAAGAGATACTGGTACTTGGTACCCTCGGATTACCCTAAGTCAGTACTGATGTCAGTACATGGGCGCAACGCCATTCATTTGTGCATGACTAGAACTAAGTATGCAATAGTTAGTTCTATACATTTAGGAAAAGAGATTTAGACAGATAAAAACATTCAATTCAGTTCACATTTTGCTAGTTAATTAGAAAGTGTTTTTAACTACTTTAATTAACTAAGGAAGTCCAAAGAGTCAGTTTTGGACTGTGAAGTATTGTTATACTTGGTTCTTGTAAAAGAACGTACAGTCGTCGGAACTTCGACTGATAGACGGACGTCTTAGACTCAAGGAGTCGCCCCCTCTTCCTCTGTGCCAAACACTTGCTACGCAGTCCCGCTGCACAGGCTGAACGTCACGTGGAAGTCCAAATATTCCTGATCCAAGCCCTGAATCGGGATTCAGCCCTGAAACGGGCTCCCAGGTATTTGTAACAACTGGGAGTTTACATGGAATAACTTTCGTTTCAGGGTCACCCCGATCCAAGTCTGAACGTCGATTCAGCCCTGAACCAAAAAGTCCAGTTCGAGATCTGATTCCGTGAATACGTGGTTGAACCTGGGGAGAATGTACCTGATTGCGTCACCAAGTCACTATACTGAGATCAAGTCAAATCCCATTTATATGAGCGACCAATCAAATATTGAAGGTTCCAGACAAACATATGAAGATTTGGATGGCCAGATTAGCGAAATTCTAACAGATTTTAACAGAGAAGTTCTTTTACCCCTAGGGCGCAAGTCGACTTAGGAATCGGGTCCGCTGTTCCTCGGACAAGCATAGCGCGGGGCTCCCTACAGTATTAAGTCCATATACACTGGGGAACATTCGCGTTAGCGTTTGAGGTGATCCAGTGTATTCCATTTCCTAGTTGGACCCCGTGGAATGTGCGGATAGGCAGATAATCCATTTCATGTTAAGAAGGAGTGTTAGTGGGTGTTAATTAACAGTCACCCCACTAACTAAAGGTTAGACTGTTTGAGGTTTAGGGTTGTATTGGGTGTGATTAACTTTTCCTTCGTAAGAAGGTGGTGCGCGAACGTTAGGCCCAGAGTACACCGGTTCTCTGGATCAGCCTATTTGATACCGGTTACAGACCCCCGTTCAAGGGTCTATAAGAATAAGTAGCGGCTGCGTGTTGTGTTGTATAGGAAAAGAACTCACTTTGTATTTGCTAGGTTATTGCTGGAAAGGAGGAAGGGCTACACCAACTACTTCAACGCTTGCTCCAGAACTCCGACTCAAGTTCTCCGTTTCAGGTTTGAAACGGAGGAGTCTGATTCAAGGTCGACGTTCAAGGCCCAGACCGGAGATTACGTCCAGAGATAAACCCCAAGATTAAACGGGCCAAGAGGGATGCACAAGATAGCACACGCCCCCAGAACTTGGATCTGGGTGTTACTGACCCCGCTGTCAGACACACACGGGCTCACCACTGTACGCTGGGCGGCAAAAGTTGCATCGAACTTCGCGACAGCTGGTGCGCGTGCCCGGATTTTGGGACTTTGGATTCCACCGTGGCTTGCTTTCAAGGTTGGAGACTAGAAGCAAACCAGCACGTGGACGCGGAAGAGGTGGTTGCGGAGGAGCGACACGACAATCTCGTCGGGTGCAAGGTTTGCCCGCTGAATCGCATGGAGATATTGCTGTCATCGAAAGAGAATTGTGCGCCGTATGCACCTTATGGAGATTAAATTCCCTACATTCCATCTAAAGCACAATAGTCGATCACTAGTACTTGCTTTGAGTCATTATTTAGGTTCGATAAGGCATCTGTCGCGCCTGCTTCGCAGCCGCAACACCTGCAAAGATATCATGCTGGTGTTGAATTGTCTGAGTTAGTTACGGACTTACACGCTTTGATCACAGTCCTATCAGCACCAACGATTGAGGTTGCTCATGGCGAAGTCGTTCCAACATGTGTCCATCGCAGAAAGCGCCACTACAACCAGAGGAACATCTTGACATCAAATATAAGAGGCGTCCGAGTCGTTGAGTTCACTACTGTAGTAATTCCGGTGACAAGGTAATGTAATGCAGTGCAGGAGTGTGATTGTTGGATTCTAACCGTCTAATGTGCGTGCAGTTGATTGTCGGCTAATCTATCGGAAAGGAGCCTTTACTGTAGTTCAAAGACCGAATAATGAGAAGATCATAGCAATTTGACTACATTTGCCGTGGTAACTTCAACTTATCGCATACAAATATCAAGATATAATGCACATACCAGTTGCCAAGATTTTAAACCACAAAATCTAAACACACACTAGAGGTAGGCACAAATGGAGGACAGAAACCGACATACGGTCGCGATGGTTCTAAATGCTGACCTCCAGGCACTATCCTCAGGCCATCGCCTTCAACATACTCCCGATCTGTATCTCATTCGCCTCTGCGCGCAAGACCGCGCTGCCTGAAAGGACTTAACCGAAGAACTTATATTGTTGCGTACGCGCCGCTTGATGGACTGTGGCCGCAAGATGGAAGAAACCTAGAGGATGAGAGCTAGCCCGACGCATGTGGAATTATCAGTGACTAGACGGCTCGCTAAACGCGTTCACATACAATACATACTGAACATTGAGCGGACGTACCCTTCGTGCAACATCTCTCTGCTCCAATTGGCTAATAGTTTTCGCACTTAGCTGAGGTGGACGACACAGGCACACGCCGGTAATTTATGCAATTGGACTGGCATCACCATAATAACTGAAAATAAATTTCAGAGAATAACGCGCACGTGCCTCTTCGCCAATCAAGTAGATACGCCACGCGCGCCGACGTAACCCAGGCACGAGACTACGAAATGCAATCTCAACAACATGTTGAGCCGTTCATCCATTTTAGAGGTTCATGCGGCTGCGCTGGATATCATACCAGTAAAATCTAGTTAAATGACGTTGATACTCAGGACAAATGAAAGTAACTTTTCGTGCGGTACTTGAATCACTTCACAGGTCTTCTGCGTGCACATTTTCACAGCAACCGTAAGTTCACAGATTGTAGCAGCAATTAGATTTGGCTAAAAACTTACTGGCATGACAAACGTACATCTCGCCATCGACGTCGCCTTTGTCTTCATGGAACTCAACACGCCATCAAGCGATTATCGATAGCTTGGACAAGGGTTTCTAACTTGCTTGATCCCGCACATAATCCGGACCACTGTATGAAACGCTGAATCAGTAACAGATAAGTATTACGGCCATCCCATTTTACCTTGAGCGCTCTTACAAGCTTGCATCTTCCTCATTTCGCTCCTATTCGCGACTGCACTCCATTGGGATTGTCAGCTAGCTAAGCGCTTGATGAAACATCTTGTTCTGTAGAACTGCACTTTGTTTACTTGCTCAAGCATTTGATTTGCTACTAGTATGGGCCTTCTGATGGGCCTTCGCGCATGTTCTCAACATCAGTGGGCGCCTGTACACGTCGTAGGTGACAGCGCTCTGATACTACGACAAATGCGTCAACGCAAAGCACCAATCGCGAAACACCTATCGTCGATTTACCGACAAAGCAGACGGATTGCTGACAAATTACGTGTTGTCAACTGGAGACACCATCTTCGGGAATTCAACAAAGCCGCTGACAAGCTGGGGAATATCGCAATGGATACACGAAAGAGCGCCCAGTTCAACCCAATGCAAGTACCTAAGCTGGAATTACGATGGGTAGCTGCAATGGCACATGTGCGTAGAGATTTAGAACACTGGCGAGCATGTGCAACTCATGAGACCTCCTCGGATGCAGCGGGGCTGCGTAGCAAGTGCTTGGCACAGAGGAAGAGGGGCGACTCTTTGAGTCTTAGACGTCCGTCTATCAGTCGGAGTTCCGACGACTGTACGTTCTTATACAAGAACCAAGTATAGCGATACTTAACAGTCCAAAACTGACTCTTTGGACTCGGCTTAGTTTAATTAAGAGTAAATAACCACTTCTTAATTAACTAGCAAAATGTGAACTGAATTGAATGTTTTTATCTGTCTAAATCTCTTTTTCCTAAATGTATAGAACTAACTATTGCATACTTAGTTCTAGTCATGCACAAATGAATGGCGTTGCGCCCATGTACTGACATCAGTACTGACTTAGGGTAATCCGAGGGTACCAAGTACCAGTATCTCTTTGAGGAGGGATACGGATATCTTATCCGGACGATGTGTCCCCAAGGTGACCAGGTGTGGTACACCTTACTGGTCACCTTCATGTAACCCCGTTACACCCTCCCCCACTAAACCGTGGACACGCCTGTTCACGGAACATCTCACTTAGTGAGGGTCGTTGCTCGATGAGCACTACTACGACCATGTCCGGCCACTCGTGGCCTCTGTCGCGCCTCGAAGGCGTCCCGTGCTGTCACCAGCATGTCAGGCATAACAGCCCCATGCCATGTAGGCATCTTGGTCCTTAGACCATCCTCAACACCGCCTCGGTGTTTCGTATATGCGTCTAAGACGCTACGTGCATGAGCACACCGCCTTGAAGGCGTCTTGGTCCTCAGACCAACCTCAACACCATCTCGGTGTTCCTTATCTGCGTCCTAGACGCATCGTGCATGCGCACCTCGCCTTGGGGCTCCATACACCACCCCTCCCGGCAGTGTCAGCACTCCATGTGCTAGTAGGTCTTGGACCTGGCCTTGGGAAGGCGCCAGAGTCTTTTGACTCACCCCACACAAGTGGGTGCGTGCTGCACGCATCGCTGCAGCCCTTTCGTGGGCTCAGTACGCAGCAGAGCTGCTTATGAGTGATCACCACGTCGTGGTGTTACTCAACGCTTACCCCATCCATGGGGAAGCGGCTCACTCGAGCTAGAATGTGTGGTACGAGCTCGGAGAGCCCCGTCACACTGAAGTTTGGCTCTTTGAGCCTGTGCGAGCGCACACACTAAAGTGGGAAGCCCCCACACGGGGTTTATACGACCCCCAGCGTCCATGACGACGCTTCGTCGCTCTACGCGACCTTAAGGATGACTGAGTCATCCATTATCGGACAAAGTCCGTCAGCAACATGCTGCATTGCTGTGCGATGTGGGGATCGAACCCTATATCCGCAGCGCGCGCTCTCAGAGCGCAAACCACTCCGCCACCATGTGGCTAAGCGTGGGATCTTTGTCCCATAGCACCTTGTGCTTTAGCTGCGGGATGAGGGTGTCGCACCCTACATCTTCCTGCTTGTGCTTAAGGCACCACGCCTTTGGCCACTGAGTGGACCAAAAGTGGGGACGATGTCCCTTTAGCAAAATTGCTAATCCTGAATGGTGTGGGGCTCGAGCCCGTGCACCGCGGCGTAGGCTTACCAAGCCTAATCCACTCGGCCACCACGCATGGGGCTTGAGTGCGGACAAAGTCCGATACCATAACATGGTAAAAGCTGATTGAGATGGGGTTTGAACCCTCACTCTACAGCGTGAGCTCGACGAGCACAATCCACTCAGCCACTGCGTGGACAAAGAGTGCATGGACAATGTCCAATACCATAGTATGGTAAAAGCTGGTCGATGCGGGGTTTGAACCCTCGATCATCAGCTTCGGCTCGAGGAGCATTAACCATCACGCCATATCGCGTGGCATGGTTCGGATGACTATCATCCTACTAGACACATGTTCCATTTGAACATAGTCTGCGCTTCATACGTGAAGCTAACGGCGGAACGCCTATTATAAGCGATTCGCTCGCTCACGCTGCAAAAGCAGCCCGGCACCGGTGCCTACGCATCAAAGATGCGTGTTGCTATTGCAGCGATAGGGTCAGAGCCTGAGCTCGGTCAATGACCCAGCAGCTCCCCACTCTAGAAGTGGGAAGCGCGTGCTGACCGCTTGTGCGGTCGTTCGCCCGAAGGGCGCATCTGATCAAGACGATCAAAGGCGTCCACGACGTCAGGGCAATCTTGCCGAAGGGGTATCTCGAACTCCCATGAGTTCTTTGAGTGAGGATACCCCCGCCATTTCACCAGATACTGGTTGTGGCCTTTGCGACGTCGTCGCGCTAGGAGCCGCTCCACATGATAGTGCGGCTCTCCTTGCTCATCGAGCAGTGCCGGTGGCGGGCGGTTTGTGGCCGGATCAGGGCATGGCCCTTCGTAGTGGCCTGCCTGTGTGCCGGCAGCATCGCTGCCATTGGGTCCTCTCTTCGGCATAGCCGATCGCGTCCGTTGGGACCTCGGCGCCGGCGGCGCCAGCGCTTTTGCGCTCACCCCTGTGGGGTCTCGATATGGCTTGAGCAAGCCGACGTAGAAGGTTGGGTGCGTACGCATCGCCTTCGGAAGGTTCAGCGTATACGCTAGGCCCTTCTTGGCCACGACCTCGTAAGGTCCAATAAAGCGTGGGCGCAGCTTTGTCTTAAAGACAACAGACACCGCGTGTGTGGGGAGGTTCTTTGCGTTTAGCAATACGAGGTCACCGACCTTATACTCCTCCACATTACCCCTGCCTTTGGCATCTGCTTGTTCTTTGTGAACGTCTTGGCTTTCAGCCATTGCGTCACGCACGTGTCTTAAGACACTTAGACGCTGCGACACAAAGTCGCTAATGTGCTTACGCACAGAAGCAGGGCTGACATCAGCAAGCCTGTCGGCTATCCCTCCCCCGTCAAGCCCTGAGCCACGTCGTGGCGGTGTCAATGGGACACGTGGGTTCACTAACCCGTTCACGTAAAACGGCGTAAAGCCCGTTGACGCGTGAACCGCATTGTTCAATGCAAACTCAACAAGCGGGAGCATCGCGCTCCAACGCTTAGGAGTTTCAGCGCACACGCTGCGGAGGACGTCCTCCACAACGCGGTTAACGCGCTCGGTTTGACCATCGGTCTGCGGATGATCCGCTGTGGACATATCCAGTCGAGTGCCCAGCACTTTAAAGACTGATGTCCAGAACTTCCCGGTGAAGCGCGGATCTCGATCCGAGACAATCGTCTCAGGCAGCCCATGCTGCCGAAAGACACGGTCTAGGAACAGCGAGGCTGTTCCTTCTCCATCAATGGAGTCCGGCACAGCCGCTAAGTGAGCCATCTTGCTCAATCGGTCTACAAAGACCACAATGCCCGTGTTGCCTGCCGAATCTTTCGGCAGACCAAACACAAAGTCCATACTCATGGACTGCCAACACCCACTGGGTACGGGCAAACTCGCCAAAGGCGCAGCCGCATGCGGCGAGGGTTTGACCCTCTGACACGTCTCGCACGTGCGTACGTAAGTACTGACCCACTTATAGAGCTTGGGCCACCAGTACATCGCGCTCACAGCGCTATAGGTCTTTTCACGACCAAGGTGTCCGCTCACCGGAGCGTCATGTGCCTCAAAGAGGATCTTGTATTTCAAGTCCTCATCGTGAGGTACCACGACACGTGGTGGGTCCTCGGGACTGGTGCTGTAGTACAGCAGGCCATCACTAAGGCTGTAGCGATGAAGCCTCGCGCGTGTGCGCGCCGACAACGTCGGTTTAGAGTCCGCGGACTCTTCGCTCTTCAGAGCTTGCAGTAGCGCTACGCAAGAGGCGTCCTGCGCATACGCACTGCGTATTAGGTTCGTCACTGACGACGTCACCATCGTGACATGAGACAGCTCGTAGTCCGGCCTGCGCGAAAGCGCATCCGCCAGCACGTTCTGCTTGCCCGGCTTATACTTCACTTCGAAGTTATACTCCGCAAAGAAGGAGAGCCATCGGGCCATTCTCTGAGAGAGATGGGGCGACTGGGTCGCTGTGCGTAGTGACGCATGATCTGTGTAGATCACAAAAGGCTTAGAGCCTAGCAGGTGAACCCTGAACTTGACTAGAGCGTACTTCATCGCAAGTAGCTCTTTGTCATGAACTGGATAGTTCTTCTCAGCAGCCTTCAGCTGCCGGGACTCAAACGCGATGACGCGTTCACGCCCTTCGGCGTCCGCTTGTAGTAAAGCGCAACCGATTGCGAAATCGGACGCGTCACACACGACGCTAAACGGACGATCAGGGTCCGGTAACGCCAAGATGGGCGCATGAAGGAGACTCTCCTTGATTGCATCAAATGCAACTTGATGCTCGGTGTTCCAGCACCAGTCCGTATCCTTCTTAAGGAGGTTGGACAATGGCCGAGCCATCTCAGCGTAATTCTCGCTGTACTTGTGCAAGTAATTGGCGAGGCCAAGCCACTTGCACAAGTCCTTTGGTTCAAAGGAACCGGCCAATCTACGATTGCCTTGACCTTGGCGGGATCCGCCCTAAGGCCCTGCTTCCCAATGAAGCACCCGAGGAAAGGAATTTCCTCCGCGCCAAAGACGCACTTGTCTGCGTTGGCGTACAACTTGTTGGTGCGCATGCACTCGAGCACAGCTCGCAGGTGCTCCACATGCATCTCAACATCCGTCTTCCGTGCTCCGCACGACTATGGACGAAGATGTCATCGAAATACGTCTGTGCGTACGCCCGATGGGGCCTAAACAATTGCGTCACAAGACGATTGAACGTTGCTGGAGCGTTCGACAGCCCTTGGGGCATTACCAGCCACTCCCAGAGCATACCGCTCGGGGTGCTCACCGCTGTCAGCGGTACGTCACACGCTCGCATGAGCAATTGGTAGTAACCATCGACAAGGTCGAGGGCGCTGTACAGCGTACTGCCCACCATATTGTTCTGAAGAACATCCTTTCGGGGAATCGGTGTCTGCACCGGAATGGTGGCCGCATTCAGCTTATTGTAAGCATGCACAATGCGCCACTTGCCATTTGGCTTTCTGACACAGAATGTCGGGGTCGAGTGCGGAGACTTGCTCTCACGCACCATTCCGGCCTCGTGCTTGGCACGGAAGAAAGCGTCTATGACGTCACACTGCTCCTTAGGCAGTGGCCACTGCCGCGTCACGCAGTATTTGGTTCCTGGAACCAAATCAATCTCGTGGCGCACACCTCGATCGGGAGGTAGACCCATTGGCGGGTCTTTCGAGACAACGTCTCCATACTCCTTTAGTAAAGGATAAAAGGGATCCTTTGGATCCTTAAGGATCGCTGATCCACTCCGCGCATTGAGCGCCTTCTTGGTATCCTCCAAGACAGCTTCGTCCACTAAGGACGAGGAGTTCAACTCCTCTTCAGGTCGTATCATGACCACCTCAGTGAGGTCACCGGCTTTTAAAGCCTCGCCAAACTCGGCGACCGACATCTCGTCGAGCTCGATGAGCTCACTGAGATCGGGTAGTCCGTCGAGGCGGATGCCTCCAGTGACATCACCTGTCACTCCATCAACGAGCGTGTACAATTGCTCGCTGCGGCCGCGTGGAGCCTTACCGCTCGGCACGCTAGACGCGTCATCCGACGACGTCGCTACAAGCGCCTTGCGCTTCTCCCATGACGCCTTGCGTCTAGTCCGTCTCTTTGCAGAGACACTCCACTTCGTGGACAACACATCGACTTTACCGTCGACGAGTTCGGGTGTGTTCACCCCTAACGTATCATCCTGATACCTTGGCGTCTCGCCAGTCATGTTCACTCGAACACGCAGCGGAGTGTCACTCAGTCTGCGACCTCCACTCAGTGGATAACGCGCCACTCCGCGTGCATCATTGCGATGCCCCGACATCTCGTCGATCACGTTCGACTGAACGTGCAGCGATGGCTGACATGGTCCACGACCATCGCTCAGCGGATTACGCGCCACTCCGCGTGCATCATGGTGATGCTTGGACGTCTCGTCCATCGTGTTCGACTGAACACGCAGTGGTGTGTCACCAGGTCCATGACCGCCACTCAGTGGATAACGCGCCACTCCGCGTGCATCATGGTGATGCTTGGACGTCTCGTCGATCGTGTTCGGCTGAACACGCAGCGATGCACTGTTCGGTCCGTGACCATCGCTCAGTGGATTACGTGCCACTCCACGTGTCGACACTCCGTCGACCGGCGCCTCGCGCCCTTCGGGACAAATGTCCCCAGTGTCAGAGCTATCCACCAGCTCCGACACTCCAATGTCAAGCACATTGACCGACTCGGTCCAGTGCTCGCGCCAATAGCGCTTCTGCTTTTGAGCGGAGGTGGGTTCATGACTCGCCAAAGCTCCGCTCGGAGCAGGGTGCGTGGCACCGAGGGTCTTAGACCGCCAATCTATCCATGGCTCATGGCGTTCAAGCCATGCCATGCCTAGAATGAGGTCATACCTCGAATCAAGGTCTAGGACCAAGCAGCGCTCAACGCTATTGAAGTCCAAGAACTTCACTCGCAGGTCCACAGGGACCTTTGGCACAGTAACTCGTGCCCCCGTCGCTAGACGTACCGTGACCGTGTCACTCGTTCGCGCTTCCAGCGCCTCGGCATACTGCCGGCTTCCTTCCATCGTGGAGCGTCTGGCATAGTTACCAGACGATTCTGAGTCTATCAAGACTATCCAGGGCTTATCAAAGCCTTTCACGTCCACATGGACGACCAACAAGCCCGGCTTGCATACACGTTCCGTGTTAGAGAGTACGGCTCTCTTCGGGGCTAACCTGTCGCTCCTCACCTTCCAAAGGTACAACAGAACTCAGTTCTTCCCCAGCAGGGCGCCCCGCACCTACTGGGAGTCGTCGTTTCCCGCCGACGACCCAGAGTTCTGGTTCGCCGGACGGGCTTGGCTCGACGGAGCCTGGCGCTGTTTGCGCAGCGGACAACCGTTCCGCAAGTGACGGGTGCTCCCGCACGTGAAACATCTTCGGATGTTCATGCGCTGCTCTGCAGATCGAAGCTCTGCTTCTTCATCTTCAGCGTAGCTGAGATCCATAGGCTCAGGACCACCTTGTCCATGTGAGCCCGCACTCGCTCCAAGTCTAGAGGACTTGAAGTTGTGCTCGGCGTTCAACGCCATGTCCACTGCCTCTTCAAAAGAGCTTGGACGGGAGCGGAATACCTCCGTGCGGGCGACGCCCGTGCGAAGACCCTCCATAAACACCGTCACGGTGACTGCCTCAGGCAAGGGGTCGGCAAACATGCCGGCTATGAGCGTACGTAGCTCTTGGACATAGTCCACCAAATCCTTCTTGCCTTGGCGACAAGCAAGGAAGCGTGATCGCACGCGGTACGCCTCATTAGGCGGCGAGAACACTCGCGACAGCTGACGCTTCAGCTCTTCCCACGATGGGAACGCTTCGTCTATTGACGAACGGCACGTGAGTGCCCACTCCTTCGCTCGCCCGCCGAGCTTGGAGACTGCCAGCGCGACGCGCTGCTGCTCCGTTTGGAGCATGGCCGAATTCATGGCCATTTCGACCTCTCGGGTCCACAACAGGAGGCTCTCTCCTTCAGATCCATTAAAGATCTTCACACTCAACATGAGTGGTTTCGGCTTCGAAAGCCTACTTTCTTGGCTTGGCGACGCCTGGGGCGTCTTAGCCTTCACTCTTTGTTGAATGTGCTCAAGGAGAGCATTCTCGTAACTTGAGAAGGCCTCGAGACGCGCATTGATTGCGTCAGGCCCTTGGGACGCTAAATGCGTCATGCCCTCAGGGCCTAGCAAAGACATTAGCTTGTTAAGCGTGTCTTGCTGACTTGGAGTCAGATGGGCGAAAGCATTCTGCTCCATCCTCACAGAGGGACAGTCAATGACTCAGGTGTCGGATTGACTACTAGTGCTACCAGATGCAGCGGGGCTGCGTAGCAAGTGCTTGGCACAGAGGAAGAGGGGGCGACTCTTTGAGTCTTAGACGTCCGTCTATCAGTCGGAGTTCCGACGACTGTACGTTCTTATACAAGAACCAAGTATAATAATACTTCACAGTCCAAAACTGACTCTTGGACTATCTTAGTTAATTAAAAGTAGTTAAAAACACTTCTTAATTAACTTGCAAAATGCGAACTGAATTGAATGTTTTCTTATCTACCTAAATCTCTTTTCCTAAATGTATAGAACTAACTATTGCATACTTAGTTCTAGTCATGCACAAATGAATGGCGTTGCGCCCATGTACTGACATCAGTACTGACTTAGGGTAATCCGAGGGTACCAAGTACCAGTATCTCTTTGAGGAGGGATACGGATATCTTATCCGGACGATGTGTCCCCAAGGTGACCAGGTGTGGCCCACCTTACTGGTCACCTTCATGTAACCCCGTTACATCGGAGGTCGGGGCCTTTGGGGTGTGAGCCTGAAGGGGAGCTAGAGGATAGCAAGTGCTTCATCTAGCAGATACAACAACTCACGATATAGAGGCGAGGGTTAGAATGGACATAGGACGTCGTTAGAATTGCACTAAGTGACATCAATGTACCTAACTTAAAAACGAAAAACATTTGATTGCTACTTGTGCTATTTGTGCAGCACCGTGACTAGCAGGCCTTCAGCTCATTGCCTCAGCCAATATCCAGCTCCGACATAACATGATGGCTGCTCATCTACTTCTTCGCTTATTGTGGATATATATTGGCCACACAAGCATTAGCCACACATATGAACGAGTCAGAGCCATCCGCAAGCCTGGTTAGTATCCTTTGTTACGAAGTCCCTTGCAGGTGAGCAGCTTGATGTAAAACGAAGCTTGTTTCTCGGTTATTCCTAAGCTACACTTTCTGCTAGCTTCGATTTGGACTCTTCAGTGCAGATTCGTAACTGAGGCTGCTGCTCAACCTCACTCCTTCCACATGCATACCGCAGCAAATCTTTTGTGATTTCTGGTCTTCAATCCCTGTCACTTATCGTTTTGTCGTACATACTGCTGGCGTCTCTCATTGCGCTTCAAGATGAGCCAACATAGGCAAGTTGATTCACGCTGTAACATCCTTTGTTGTGCAGATTCCTCTTCCCGGTCCGCCGCCGCGCGCCAAGAAGATACGTTGCTTTGACCATATGGAATTATCCCTCATAGGCGGAGTCTCAACCGGAGCGTACGTGGCCGCATGCGTTGCATGCGTGCCCTTACCCTAATGCATGGGTTGAGACAGAACGAACGCTCAAGTGCTTGAAATTGATTGGATAATAAATACTTGTTTTGACCAATTATGTGACTGTAAACTACTACAGTGCGCGCCAAATCGATAAGACCCTCGATTTGGCGGCACACTTTTGTCGATATCTTGGCTCGTACTACGAATTACGAGCTGCTGTTTAGATATGTTCTCTCTATTAGTAGTCCGGAGACGCTACTGTGCTTAACAACTCGAATTTCTAAGGCATTGAGTGGCTACTATACAAAGTGTAGGCATTGACACCAGCGACAAAACTTTAGTATCATCCCCTTTTTCTGACGAAACCTACACTTTTATGACCACCCATACAAATTTCTATATTAAAATTAGTGCGAGATGGATGGTAGACACAGGTTGGCAAAAGATTTATGCTGCTCCTCTGAGCCTCTCATTTCTCAATGGGTCGCGGCAAAGCTCTATCTGAGCAAGAGCACTGGTGGATAGTAGGGCTGCACGACGGCGGTGTTCCTCTCCACGAGATAGCAAGGAGAACGGGCCGTTCCCGTACATGCGTCCGAAGTGCGATCAAGACAGAGCGCGGCCCTACGACGGACGGCGTCGACGCTAAACTCAGGGCAGGGCGGCGTCCTAAACTAAGCGAGAGGGAGGTGCGTTTGCTAGTCCGCACAGCAGCGGCAGGAGACCGCTTCGCGGCCGAGCTCAAGACAGAGCTTGGCATCAAGGCTTTGGTGCGCACGGTTCAGAGGCTGCTGCAGCGTGTGGACCACTTGGTGTACGCCAAGACGGACCGCACGCTTCCTCTTACGGCAGCACACAAGTCTGCTCGAATGTTGTGGGCGGAAACCTACATTCTAAACCCAGGTAAGCTATATTCTATTGTTCAAATTGATAATTTTTGCTAACAATTGCCTTTATGTATAGAAATATGGAAATATACAATTTTTTCTGACGAGAAGAAGTTTAATCTCGACGGCCCAGATGGGTTCAAGTATTACTGGCGCGATATGCGAAGGCCCCCGAAGTCCTTCATCCAGCGCCAAAATGGTGGAGGTAGTGTGATGGTGTGGGGAGCGTTTAGCATAGAAGGTAAGAGCGAGCTGGCGTTTTTACGTGGCCGCCAAAACTCAGGCGACTACATTTACACTGTGTCTGAGTACATGCTACCATTTGCTAATGCTAACCATGGTGTTGACTTCGTATTCCAGCAGGACAATGGGTCGATTCACGCCTCACGTAAAACGACGCAGTTCTTGCAGGAAATGGAGGTCAACACCATGGTGTGGCCTGCTCGCTCCCAGACTGCAACCCTATCGAAAACGTGTGGTCTGTCATGGCGGCCCGAGTGTACGCCCACGGCCGCCAGTACCGTACCACTGATCAACTGGAAGCCGCCATCCAGACTGCATGGGCCTCCATCGAGCAAGAATACCTTTGCAAGCTTGTGGAGTCAATGCCTCGCCGCTGTCTTGCTGTCATCAAGCAGAAGGGCGGACTTACGAAATACTAATTTTAATATAGAAATTTGTATGGGTGGTCATAAAAGTGTAGGTTTCGTCAGAAAAAGGGGATGATACTAAAGTTTTGTCGCTGGTGTCAATGCCTACACTTTGTATAGTAGCCACTCCAATGCCTTAGAAATTCGAGTTGTTAAGCACAGTAGCGTCTCCGGACTACTAATAGAGAGAACATATCTAAACAGCAGCTCGTAATTCGTAGTACGAGCCAAGATATCGACAAAAGTGTGCCGCCAAATCGAGGGTCTTATCGATTTGGCGCGCACTGTAAACGATGAACCGCAAACCGAAACGAGATGGACGCAGGAATTCCTGAGCCAGCTCTCCCAGTAGCGAGGAACCTTTCTGAGGAGCTGCAGTCGCTTACATCGCTTTTGACAAGTGACAGCGATACGTTGTCAGGGACCACCGTGCCTGAAGTAGAGACTGTCATTAGCGGGACTCAGCAGAACGGGCACTTTGCCTGGGAGCCCTACGAGAAGAAGCCTCAGGACCTCATCAGAAAAGAATGCACTCTACGTGAAATCAAGCTACCAACTGGAACAAAGAAGGCGGACCGCATTAAGTGCCTGCGTCGATATGATGTTCTTGTAAATAGCGGCAAGAGCGTCTTAGCCGCGTCGACAGTAGCAGCTGGAACTACTCGCCGAACACCGAACTGCATTTTTCGATTGATTAATGTCGTTTTGTCTGACGAATTAGTTACGCGTCTCCACGAAACAGGTATTATTATTTTACATATATTAACAAAGAACTATGTTCATTAAATTATATTGTCTGCAGGTGACTCGCTAAACAGATCTGAGCTAGACAATGCCAAGTTGTCTGGCCGACGTCGGTTCTGGGATGACGTTGAAAGTGCATACCAAGCTGCAACCGCAGAATTTGGTGGTCTTATCTCCGACGACGCCATGTTTGAGGGTATAGACCCTTCCATCATCGTCCCACTCAGTGCAGACAAGCTTGCAGACATGTGGAAGGAAGTCTTTGGCTTGTACGCTATCTACGAGTCCAATTTCCGACTCTCTGGGACTCATGAGAGAGATTTTTCGCAGTTTGTACATGGGCGCGCAGACGTATTCTACTTGTGGCATTGGCTCAAGGTATAAAGCTACTGTTTCCATTTGAAGGATTTGAAAATTGATTGAATTATATTTTGTTTTATTGTAGCTACGACCGGACGTGCTTAGTACAGTTCGTGGAGGAATGTTTGAAGAGGACGAGTTCGACTCAGAAGACCCTCCAGGCAGAACGCCACGTAGTACTCAAGCAACCGCCACACCAAGCCACCGCGCGTCTAATAAACGCACTGCTAATGAAACACCGTGCCTATCAACCCCTCGAAAAAAGGTGAAGTCGGAGAGCGATTCAATGGACATTCTTCTTACAATGGTTGGGAGAATTGCGGCAGCTAGGGAAGCAGACCTACAGCAAGACCGTATAAGGGACCACGAATCTGCCGCACGAGCACGCGCAGAACACCACAAGATGCTGGACGATATTCGCCATCGAATAAGCGCTATTGAATGCGAGATGAGCTCTGCCGCTAGCCCAATTAAACTTCGACTTCAGGGTGACCTCGATTTTTTCTGGAGGAGCGCAAGCGTATCATGGATACCATTCGTGCTCAAAGCCTTTAGCAAAGTTAATAGAAGTTCGTTGCTGGTGGGATTAATGTATGTAATGGACACTGCGCTTATTAATTTTGTTCACGCAAAGTGCAAGTCTTCCGATCGATTTCGACTTACTTAAAGGAGTACTACATCATGGCTTTCTGATTGTAATCTTCAGAGTGCACACGGAAGAAATTCGCAAATTTACCTTAAGGCCTTCACCAGGCTCCACATCATAGAGGACATAGCATGTTAATAGCTTGGTGATAGTGAGTTGTAAATATCGGAGACGATCTTCTGTGTCCGCGGGATCACTGAAGTTCCCATCATTGGCGTGGTGCCGAACGACTTTCAAGCCTTGAAAGTCTTGAATCAAGGATTGAGGTCGTGCAGTCGGTTTCCTGCTGCAATTCGGTCTGGGTGACGGTCAGACTTGTCGGCCGCCCTCCTGCTGTTGAGCTGAACAGCTTTTTCGACCCAGGTGATTCCATCGCGGCTAGAGGTAACCCGAATCGAATCGGACGCACAAAGTGTAGTACCTTCCACCCTATCAGCTCCGTTTTCTCTTTCAGACAGGCATTCTGCCGCTACTCGAAGGCCCGATGAATGCCAGCACGACGCCACGTAAGAAAATTGAGTTGCGGGCCCCGGCGCCATCCATCACCGAATGCACGTACTCACCTCGAAAAGTGGACGAATGGTACGTCAACACCCAATCGCCCCATGAATACGAAGGCAGTGTGCTTCGACAGGGTGGCGAGGTCAAACTTTGGACCCGCCAAAACATCGGACTCGTCGTGCAGTACGCCGCCGTCGGAATGATCTTCGGCACTCTACCGGGCACTGTCTACTTGGTCTTCTTCGACTACCTCAACATCGTCTCAGCAACGATGCTGCTAAACATGCCCTGGTCGTTCACCTTTTGTGCAGCGGATGCACTGCTCACGCTTCCGCCACGCAGCTCCACATCGCTACCAGCAGCGCTGCTGTCGCCTTGAACGAGACTCAAGTCGCCCCCAGAACCGCTACGGACCACGACACGACTGCCAGCCACACCGCTGCCAGAATCGCCGCTCGTCACGGTCACATCTCCACTAGTACAGGTGTTCGGGTATCGTCGTCGACCGTTCATCCTGATGAGGTGGACATTTTGCTTCGCGATGCTGTTCGTCATGCCCTGCATGGACAGCGGGCTGCCATATTACTCGGACAACAAGTACGCGACAATGGAAAAGGAAAGCATTGCCGGAAATCATCGCCACTTTCAACACCAATGTACCAAACACAAGAGGCAAGTTTATCGTTCTTATGATGCTTGCATCGGTAGGGTACGTCGCTGCCGGCGTCGCTGTCGACGCAATGATGGTCGAAGTCGCCCAGCGCGAACCCGAGACCTTGCGATGGTACACGCAGACGATGGTCTACATGGTCCACACAGTCTTCGTGACTGTCTCCAGTGCCATCACAGGCGTGGTGCTCAATGGCAAGGACTACAGTGGCGACTTTGACTTGTCGCTGTCATTCCTCAGCTAAAGGTTTTTCTCACCGTCTTCTGCCTTCCTGTGTCCCGATCACTTGGTACTGCATCCAGGAGGAGCGTCACCCTGGCGTGATCTTCGGCGACTGCTTGGCTGAACTCTGGCATCTCATGCAGATGCGGCCAATGTACCAGGTCATCGCGTACAAATATTTTTCCTGTATCTTCGAGAACTTCACCATTACGTGCGCAGACCCGATGCAGTCTTACTGGGCTGGAGGTACACCTCTCAACCAGAAGGTTATGGCCATCATCGGCAACGGAATTTTCGCGATCACCCTCTACTATACAGGAAAGTTTGGTCTGAACTAGAATTGGCGGTCGATGCATGCTATCACGATTATTGCAGTGACCATCATGGACTTCATCGTGACAATACTGACGACGTGGGATGTGATCCGCAACCAATGGTACTGACTGGGTGTCTTGTCGTCGAACACGTTCCCAATGGTAATTTTTTCGTTATCGGGACGTATGTGATCGTTGAGCTCGCCGGTGAAGGCAATGAAGTTGTCGAGTATGATCTCGTAGGCTCGATCTCCAATATCGCCAATCCGTTGGCTAGTACGCTGACGAAGAACGTGAACAGCAACTTCGACGTGACCAACGCCGACATTGTCGAAGACTCGACTCACGTCCGGTGGGAGGTGACGTACGTCCTCATTATCCGATACAATTTGAACCTCTCCAGCTTGTTCTTCTTGCCACTGCTACCTCGTCAGAAGGCCGAGACGCAGCCGCTCAAGCAAGTCGCGCTATTTGAGCACTTCACTCCGATATCCAAAACGCTTGTCCTGATTATTAGCCAATGGAAAACGTTTAAAGTGCTAATAACCAGAGTTTAAAAACCCAACAGATTGCATCCGACACTTGCTGCGTATACGTCAAGGTCATTGTACTTGCTGTTCTAGCCTTCAAGGGAAATTGCAGGCAGGTGGGTTGTCATGACCGTCTGTATGCCCTGCGTGTTCTGATCTGAAAGTGCCTTATTGGCTTTCTAACACCTACGGATTACTGTTTAAATTGTTGTATGTAGATAAAATAGTCTCCAGCCCAATCAAAGAGTATTACGTCCCATAAGCACTTCAAATGACTAAGATCGGATCGGAATGGTACCGCGCTGTCCACTGCATCGGGTCTGGTGGGTAAGGAGAAGACTCGTGAGGTACTGGAACGTCAATTCTCGTCAAAGTCAATATGGCAGAGCTAACCGCCGCTCGCTACTCTCAGCTTGTCGTCGTCCTACACCGTCGCGAGAGACCAGAGAACTTCGACCCAGTGTTTTGTCACCCGTCGAGGTCTTTTGGCTCCTCATCAGACACACCCAAAATGGCTGGTGCAGCAGGTAACTCGTACATGTACATGGCGACTTTGAACGAGACGAAGAACTACACAAACGATGTGGTCAGATCCAGTGGGCGCAGGTGCTCTGAACGCTGCGCTGGACAAGCTCAAGTCTTCCCGTGAAGGTCTGACGTCCGACGAGGCGGAGAAGCGTCTGGCCGAGTACGGTCCCAACAAGCTCCCGGAGAAGGTGAACAAGCTGACGCTGTTCCTGGATTTCATGTGGATCCCTCTGTCGTGAGCCATGGAGGTGACTGCAATTCTGTCCATCGTGCTGCTGGACTACGCCGATTCCGCGCTGGTTCTGTTTCTGCTGCTGCTGAACGCCTAGATCGGTTACTTCGAGGAGGTGCAGGCCGGCGACGCCGTATCGGCGCTGATGGGCCAGCTGGCTCCGGAGGCCAACGTGTACCGTGATGGGGAAATTAAGAATGTGCCGGCGGACCTGCTGGTCCCTAGCGACGTGCTGCGTGTGCGTCTGAGTGATGTGATCCCGGCCGACATCAAGTTCCTTGAGGGCGACTCCATCAAGGTGGACCAGTCGTCGCTCACGGGCGAGTCGCTGCCGGTGACCAAGAGCGAGGGTGACGAAGGGTACTCTGGCTCTGTGGTGAAGCAGGGTGAGATCGAGGCTGTTGTGACCAGAACGGGTGTGAGCACGTTCCTGGGCCGTGCCGCCGAGAAGATTGCTTTGGCTGATGCTCACGGTCGCCTGCAAATGGCGCTGACCACGGTCAGTAACTTTTGTATGGTGTCGATCCTGTTCTGGTGCATGGTGGAACTGCTGGCGCGGATGGCCGGCCACACGTTGCAGAACCCTTGTGTGATCGTGACGGACGGTTGCCTGGGTGTTGCCAACATCCTTGTTGATTGTAGGCTCCCCGTGGCCATGTCGACGACGCTGTCGGTGACGCTGGCCATCGGTTCGTCTGCTCTTGCCAAGGAGAACGCCATCGTGACGCGTCTGACGTGCATTGAGGAGATGGCCAGTATGGAGGTGCTGTGCTCGGACAAGACGGGCACGCTTACGCTGAACCAGTTGTCTGTGGACATGTTCAACCTGATTCTTTACAACAACTTCACTGCCGACAACATCCTGAAGTACGGTGCTCTGTGTGCGCGTACGGAGAACGACGAAGCCATTGATGTGGTGTGCCACAACACATACCCGGGCAAGGACACGATGTGGGACGAGTACGCGCTGCTGCACTACACGCCGTTCGACCCCACGGCAAAGTGCACGATTGCCAAGTTGAAGGACAACAAGCCGGGCGAGATCTTCCGCGCCGTGAAGGAGCCACACAGGTGGTGTTGGACATGGACGTGATCGAGGATACCCTCCGCGTGGAGGTGGAGGACCGCATCAATGAGTTTGCTTCGCGCGGCTACCGTGGTCTTGGCGTGGGCATTTTCCGCAGCGGCGACATTTCGATTGAATGGTGCGAGTGGCAGATGATCGGTCTGCTGCCGCTGTTAGACCCTCCTTGTCACGACACGGCTGACACTGTGAAGAAGGCTATTGCTCTGGGCATTGCTGTGAAGATGGTCACTGGTGAACAGCAAGCCATTGCCGTGGAGACGTGCCGTCAGCTGGGAATGCCGACGAAACATCCTGGACACTTCTTTCTTCAACACTGCTTCTCCTCCTGGCCTGAACCTGACTCAGATGACCTATGACACGGACGGTTCGATCAGGTGTTTTCGGAGCACAAGTTCGAAATCGTGAAGCACCTTCAGTCGCTAGCCAAGGTGGTTGGCATGATTGGTGACAGTGTGAACGACGCTCTGGCCCTGGCGCAGGCCGACATTGGTATTGCTGTGGACGAAACTACGGACGCTGCTCGCGTTGCTGCCGGCATTGCGCTTGTTCTCCCGGTCTGTGTGTGATCATCACTGCCATCCTCATGAGCCGTGAGATTTTCCTTCGCATGTACGCCATGTACTCGATTGTCATGACGGTTCGTATGGTGTTCACGTTCAGTATCCTGACGGTGGCGTGGAAATGGTACTTCCCCCGATTCTAGTGGTGATTCTTGCTATCCTGAACGACAGCACGATTCTGACGATCTCTAAGGACAACGTGGTGCCGTTGCCGCACCCTGACTCGTGGAAGCTACGTGAAGTGTTTATCTCTTCGATCACGTTCGGCCTGTGGCTGACATTATGGACGATTGTTCTGTTCGCGATCGTGAACAACTCGACTGGTTTCGAGAGCACTGGCGTGGAGAACCTGTGTGTGGGCTGCATGAAGAACGAGTGCCACGACTTCTTCCAGGACCAGTACCAGACGTGTGTGATGGAGAACAACGCTACTGGTTGCGGTGAGATGGACGGCAGCGTGCCACAGGCGGCCAGGGTGTCGGACGTGGGTACGTTCCGTGAGCGCGCTATCAACGCTTACTGGACGCAGTGCCAGGAGAAGTATGACTCTCGTACAAGCTGTTCGAGGATCTGTCGGACGTGCACCTTAATGATCTGCCGAATGACGAGAAGCCGTCTGCCGAGGTTGCGTACAACCAGTTCGTGTACGCGTACACGCTGGACGAGGGCGGTGCTGCTTACGAGGGCGACTACGATGCCTTCGCGGCTGCTGAGCTGGGCAAGAGCGTGGTGTTCATCGGTAACGACGAGGGTGCCCATCACGAACCAAGAGAGCTGTTGCGACTACGTGTGGGGCTTCAGCAACTGGAACTCTACGTGGACGCGCGACAACGAGATGATTGGCCCTGGTATCCAGCGAAAGAAAGGTGTGCTGCGCTCGCTGGTGTACCTGCAGGTGTCTATCTCTGGTCATGCTCTGATGTTCGTGACGCGTACGGCCGGCAGCAACAACCGGTTCTTCGCTGAGAAGCCGTGCAACCTGCTGCTGATGACTTTCGTATTCGCCCAGATTGTTGCGTAGGTGGTCGGCTGGATTAAATACCCGACGGACCGTATTGCCGTGATCGGATGCCGTGGCGGCTACACGTTGGTCGCGTGGCTGTGGGCCACCGTCTGGCTGTCTCTTGGTCTGATCAAGTTCGCCGTGATCTACATTCTGACGAGGAATACGTAGGCGCGCAAGGCATTCACGGAGTGTATTAACGCCGGCCACCCGAGGATGACCCACTCGGTCATAACCAACACGAAGATCTCCATGTGACTGTGCCAGACGCACGGAGTTTGTTCGCGTGCATCACAGTGGCTGTGAGTAGGGAAGATGCTGTGGGCATCTGATACATTGCTGTCCCCGTCTTCACGAACAAGACATCTCTCTAGAGCTCCAAACTCACCGTTAAATGAGTCCTTGGATAGCCCAACGTACCTGCGTATGGCCGTGGAACAGGATCTAAGGTGGTGCACCGAATCAAAGTAGCCATATTGCGCGTCACTTGCAAACGCTTGGTGCTGAATAACGAAGCGCGTGGCAGATCGAAAGGTTCAAGCATTGGGGTAACACAAACTGCTATTATGTTTTATTGCTAAGTCTTTTCTTCAGCTTCCGCTACTCTTCTAGCAATATTTCGCTGTGGTCGTCTCACATTTCTAATGGCCATATACCGCACAAGGTCGGATCGAACTTTTCGTCCATTAAATCAACACGACTACCATCATTCAACTCCATAGCTGTGGAGTCGTACTCGACTGTTTCTTGGTCATTCCAGAAGCGTACCTCATTAATCATACTCTTGAGAACGCGCTTAGGGGTGCAGGAGTAGACGCACAACGCTGAGTGATGCAAAAATTATGCAAACGCATACAAGCGGAAATCACGATGTTGCAATTGCGTAGCCGTACTTGTAGTGGCCGTTGCAAAATTCTCCACTTGTTGACAAGCAATCCAAAAGCCATCTCGACTCGAATTCGAAGTTGACTGACGTGAAAGTTGTAGCTATCTCGCCAAATGGGGTCTTCTTCCAATTGCGCTTGGTTGAACGGCGTCTTTAAGGTGCGGCTTTGAACATAAGCATTGTCGCCAATGATGTAGTAAGGGCCAACAATATCTTCCAAAATATGGCTCAATTTCCATCGACGAAACGCATATGAATCGTTCGTGCCACCAGGGGATTTAACAGAGTACGAAACAAAGCGAGAGATATAGTCTGCACATGCCTGTACATTAAGTCCATATTTCTGATAGTGACCAGAAAAGAACGAAATGACGCGCCCACACTCACCTTTCCTTGGCACTCGAATAGGCCATCAATGACTCCGATGCACCCTTCAATAATTCCTTGATTGCTTTGGGTTTGAAATGCAGCAGCTGCCGCCTCCATCTCCACTTGTGTCTTCGGAAAATGCATCGACAGTTCTTCGGCGTCATTAATAGCAAACATAACGCGGTAGATCACACGATAAAATGCTGCGCGGCTGATACCGGTAATAAC
>JAAVTJ010000124.1:0-13099 GCA_011947355.1 Phytophthora boehmeriae | reverse complement strand
AGCAAATCTTTTGTGATTTCTGGTCTTCAATCCCTGTCACTTATCGTTTTGTCGTACATACTGCTGGCGTCTCTCATTGCGCTTCAAGATGAGCCAACATAGGCAAGTTGATTCACGCTGTAACATCCTTTGCGTATTCTCTTCCCGGTCCGCCGCCGCGCGCCAAGAAGATACGTTGCTTTGACCATATGGAATTATCCTCATAGGCGGAGTCTCAACCGGAGCGTACGTGGCATGCGTTGCATGCGTGCCCTTACCCTAATGCATGGGTTGAGACAGAACGAACGCTCAAGTGCTTGAAATTGATTGGATAATAAATACTTGTTTTGACCAATTATGTGACTGTAAACTACTACAGTGCGCGCCAAATCGATAAGACCCTCGATTTGGCGGCACACTTTTGTCGATATCTTGGCTCGTACTACGAATTACGAGCTGCTGTTTAGATATGTTCTCTCTATTAGTAGTCCGGAGACGCTACTGTGCTTAACAACTCGAATTTCTAAGGCATTGAGTGGCTACTATACAAAGTGTAGGCATTGACACCAGCGACAAAACTTTAGTATCATCCCCTTTTTCTGACGAAACCTACACTTTTATGACCACCCATACAAATTTCTATATTAAAATTAGTGCGAGATGGATGGTAGACACAGGTTGGCAAAAGATTTATGCTGCTCCTCTGAGCCTCTCATTTCTCAATGGGTCGCGGCAAAGCTCTATCTGAGCAAGAGCACTGGTGGATAGTAGGGCTGCACGACGGCGGTGTTCCTCTCCACGAGATAGCAAGGAGAACGGGCCGTTCCCGTACATGCGTCCGAAGTGCGATCAAGACAGAGCGCGGCCCTACGACGGACGGCGTCGACGCTAAACTCAGGGCAGGGCGGCGTCCTAAACTAAGCGAGAGGGAGGTGCGTTTGCTAGTCCGCACAGCAGCGGCAGGAGACCGCTTCGCGGCCGAGCTCAAGACAGAGCTTGGCATCAAGGCTTTGGTGCGCACGGTTCAGAGGCTGCTGCAGCGTGTGGACCACTTGGTGTACGCCAAGACGGACCGCACGCTTCCTCTTACGGCAGCACACAAGTCTGCTCGAATGTTGTGGGCGGAAACCTACATTCTAAACCCAGGTAAGCTATATTCTATTGTTCAAATTGATAATTTTTGCTAACAATTGCCTTTATGTATAGAAATATGGAAATATACAATTTTTTCTGACGAGAAGAAGTTTAATCTCGACGGCCCAGATGGGTTCAAGTATTACTGGCGCGATATGCGAAGGCCCCCGAAGTCCTTCATCCAGCGCCAAAATGGTGGAGGTAGTGTGATGGTGTGGGAGCGTTTAGCATAGAAGGTAAGAGCGAGCTGGCGTTTTTACGTGGCCGCCAAAACTCAGGCGACTACATTTACACTGTGTCTGAGTACATGCTACCATTTGCTAATGCTAACCATGGTGTTGACTTCGTATTCCAGCAGGACAATGGGTCGATTCACGCCTCACGTAAAACGACGCAGTTCTTGCAGGAAATGGAGGTCAACACCATGGTGTGGCCTGCTCGCTCCCCAGACTGCAACCCTATCGAAAACGTGTGGTCTGTCATGGCGGCCCGAGTGTACGCCCACGGCCGCCAGTACCGTACCACTGATCAACTGGAAGCCGCCATCCAGACTGCATGGGCCTCCATCGAGCAAGAATACCTTTGCAAGCTTGTGGAGTCAATGCCTCGCCGCTATCTTGCTGTCATCAAGCAGAAGGGCGGACTTACGAAATACTAATTTTAATATAGAAATTTGTATGGGTGGTCATAAAAGTGTAGGTTTCGTCAGAAAAAGGGGATGATACTAAAGTTTTGTCGCTGGTGTCAATGCCTACACTTTGTATAGTAGCCACTCCAATGCCTTAGAAATTCGAGTTGTTAAGCACAGTAGCGTCTCCGGACTACTAATAGAGAGAACATATCTAAACAGCAGCTCGTAATTCGTAGTACGAGCCAAGATATCGACAAAAGTGTGCCGCCAAATCGAGGTCTTATCGATTTGGCGCGCACTGTAAACGATGAACCGCAAACCGAAACGAGATGGACGCAGGAATTCCTGAGCCAGCTCTCCCAGTAGCGAGGAACCTTTCTGAGGAGCTGCAGTCGCTTACATCGCTTTTGACAAGTGACAGCGATACGTTGTCAGGGACCACCGTGCCTGAAGTAGAGACTGTCATTAGCGGGACTCAGCAGAACGGGCACTTTGCCTGGGAGCCCTACGAGAAGAAGCCTCAGGACCTCATCAGAAAAGAATGCACTCTACGTGAAATCAAGCTACCAACTGGAACAAAGAAGGCGGACCGCATTAAGTGCCTGCGTCGATATGATGTTCTTGTAAATAGCGGCAAGAGCGTCTTAGCCGCGTCGACAGTAGCAGCTGGAACTACTCGCCGAACACCGAACTGCATTTTTCGATTGATTAATGTCGTTTTGTCTGACGAATTAGTTACGCGTCTCCACGAAACAGGTATTATTATTTTACATATATTAACAAAGAACTATGTTCATTAAATTATATTGTCTGCAGGTGACTCGCTAAACAGATCTGAGCTAGACAATGCCAAGTTGTCTGGCCGACGTCGGTTCTGGGATGACGTTGAAAGTGCATACCAAGCTGCAACCGCAGAATTTGGTGGTCTTATCTCCGACGACGCCATGTTTGAGGGTATAGACCCTTCCATCATCGTCCCACACAGTGCAGACAAGCTTGCAGACATGTGGAAGGAAGTCTGGCTTGTACGCTATCTACGAGTCCAATTTCCGACTCTCTGGGACTCATGAGAGAGATTTTTCGCAGTTTGTACATGGGCGCGCAGACGTATTCTACTTGTGGCATTGGCTCAAGGTATAAAGCTACTGTTTCCATTTGAAGGATTTGAAAATTGATTGAATTATATTTTGTTTTATTGTAGCTACGACCGGACGTGCTTAGTACAGTTCGTGGAGGAATGTTTGAAGAGGACGAGTTCGACTCAGAAGACCCTCCAGGCAGAACGCCACGTAGTACTCAAGCAACCGCCACACCAAGCCACCGCGCGTCTAATAAACGCACTGCTAATGAAACACCGTGCCTATCAACCCCTCGAAAAAGGTGAAGTCGGAGAGCGATTCAATGGACATTCTTCTTACAATGGTTGGGAGAATTGCGGCAGCTAGGGAAGCAGACCTACAGCAAGACCGTATAAGGGACCACGAATCTGCCGCACGAGCACGCGCAGAACACCACAAGATGCTGGACGATATTCGCCATCGAATAAGCGCTATTGAATGCGAGATGAGCTCTGCCGCTAGCCCAATTAAACTTCGACTTCAGGGTGACCTCGATTTTTTCTGGAGGAGCGCAAGCGTATCATGGATACCATTCGTGCTCAAAGCCTTTAGCAAAGTTAATAGAAGTTCGTTGCTGGTGGGATTAATGTATGTAATGGACACTGCGCTTATTAATTTTGTTCACGCAAAGTGCAAGTCTTCCGATCGATTTCGACTTACTTAAAGGAGTACTACATCATGGCTTTCTGATTGTAATCTTCAGAGTGCACACGGAAGAAATTCGCAAATTTACCTTAAGGCCTTCACCAGGCTCCACATCATAGAGGACATAGCATGTTAATAGCTTGGTGATAGTGAGTTGTAAATATCGGAGACGATCTTCTGTGTCCGCGGGATCACTGAAGTCCCCATCATTGGCGTGGTGCCGAACGACTTTCAAGCCTTGAAAGTCTTGAATCAAGGATTGAGGTCGTGCAGTCGGTTTCCTGCTGCAATTCGGTCTGGGTGACGGTCAGACTTGTCGGCCGCCCTCCTGCTGTTGAGCTGAACAGCTTTTTCGACCCAGGTGATTCCATCGCGGCTAGAGGTAACCCGAATCGAATCGGACGCACAAAGTGTAGTACCTTCCACCCTATCAGCTCCGTTTTTCTCTTTCAGACAGGCATTCTGCCGCTACTCGAAGGCCCGATGAATGCCAGCACGACGCCACGTAAGAAAATTGAGTTGCGGGCCCCGGCGCCATCCATCACCGAATGCACGTACTCACCTCGAAAAGTGGACGAATGGTACGTCAACACCCAATCGCCCCATGAATACGAAGGCAGTGTGCTTCGACAGGGTGGCGAGGTCAAACTTTGGACCCGCCAAAACATCGGACTCGTCGTGCAGTACGCCGCCGTCGGAATGATCTTCGGCACTCTACCGGGCACTGTCTACTTGGTCTTCTTCGACTACCTCAACATCGTCTCAGCAACGATGCTGCTAAACATGCCCTGGTCGTTCACCTTTTGTGCAGCGGATGCACTGCTCACGCTTCCGCCACGCAGCTCCACATCGCTACCAGCAGCGCTGCTGTCGCCTTGAACGAGACTCAAGTCGCCCCCAGAACCGCTACGGACCACGACACGACTGCCAGCCACACCGCTGCCAGAATCGCCGCTCGTCACGGTCACATCTCCACTAGTACAGGTGTTCGGGTATCGTCGTCGACCGTTCATCCTGATGAGGTGGACATTTTGCTTCGCGATGCTGTTCGTCATGCCCTGCATGGACAGCGGGCTGCCATATTACTCGGACAACAAGTACGCGACAATGGAAAAGGAAAGCATTGCCGGAAATCATCGCCACTTTCAACACCAATGTACCAAACACAAGAGGCAAGTTTATCGTTCTTATGATGCTTGCATCGGTAGGGTACGTCGCTGCCGGCGTCGCTGTCGACGCAATGATGGTCGAAGTCGCCCAGCGCGAACCCGAGACCTTGCGATGGTACACGCAGACGATGGTCTACATGGTCCACACAGTCTTCGTGACTGTCTCCAGTGCCATCACAGGCGTGGTGTTCAATGGCAAGGACTACAGTGGCGACTTTGACTTGTCGCTGTCATTCCTCAGCTAAAGGTTTTTCTCACCGTCTTCTGCCTTCCTGTGTCCCGATCACTTGGTACTGCATCCAGGAGGAGCGTCACCCTGGCGTGATCTTCGGCGACTGCTTGGCTGAACTCTGGCATCTCATGCAGATGCGGCCAATGTACCAGGTCATCGCGTACAAATATTTTTCCTGTATCTTCGAGAACTTCACCATTACGTGCGCAGACCCGATGCAGTCTTACTGGGCTGGAGGTACACCTCTCAACCAGAAGGTTATGGCCATCATCGGCAACGGAATTTTCGCGATCACCCTCTACTATACAGGAAAGTTTGGTCTGAACTAGAATTGGCGGTCGATGCATGCTATCACGATTATTGCAGTGACCATCATGGACTTCATCGTGACAATACTGACGACGTGGGATGTGATCCGCAACCAATGGTACTGACTGGGTGTCTTGTCGTCGAACACGTTCCCAATGGTAATTTTTTCGTTATCGGGACGTATGTGATCGTTGAGCTCGCCGGTGAAGGCAATGAAGTTGTCGAGTATGATCTCGTAGGCTCGATCTCCAATATCGCCAATCCGTTGGCTAGTACGCTGACGAAGAACGTGAACAGCAACTTCGACGTGACCAACGCCGACATTGTCGAAGACTCGACTCACGTCCGGTGGGAGGTGACGTACGTCCTCATTATCCGATACAATTTGAACCTCTCCAGCTTGTTCTTCTTGCCACTGCTACCTCGTCAGAAGGCCGAGACGCAGCCGCTCAAGCAAGTCGCGCTATTTGAGCACTTCACTCCGATATCCAAAACGCTTGTCCTGATTATTAGCCAATGGAAAACGTTTAAAGTGCTAATAACCAGAGTTTAAAAAACCCAACAGATTGCATCCGACACTTGCTGCGTATACGTCAAGGTCATTGTACTTGCTGTTCTAGCCTTCAAGGGAAATTGCAGGCAGGTGGGTTGTCATGACCGTCTGTATGCCCTGCGTGTTCTGATCTGAAAGTGCCTTATTGGCTTTCTAACACCTACGGATTACTGTTTAAATTGTTGTATGTAGATAAAATAGTCTCCAGCCCAATCAAAGAGTATTACGTCCCATAAGCACTTCAAATGACTAAGATCGGATCGGAATGGTACCGCGCTGTCCACTGCATCGGGTCTGGTGGGTAAGGAGAAGACTCGTGAGGTACTGGAACGTCAATTCTCGTCAAAGTCAATATGGCAGAGCTAACCGCCGCTCGCTACTCTCAGCTTGTCGTCGTCCTACACCGTCGCGAGAGACCAGAGAACTTCGACCCAGTGTTTTGTCACCCGTCGAGGTCTTTTGGCTCCTCATCAGACACACCCAAAATGGCTGGTGCAGCAGGTAACTCGTACATGTACATGGCGACTTTGAACGAGACGAAGAACTACACAAACGATGTGGTCAGATCCAGTGGGCGCAGGTGCCTCTGAACGCTGCGCTGGACAAGCTCAAGTCTTCCCGTGAAGGTCTGACGTCCGACGAGGCGGAGAAGCGTCTGGCCGAGTACGGTCCCAACAAGCTCCCGGAGAAGGTGAACAAGCTGACGCTGTTCCTGGATTTCATGTGGATCCCTCTGTCGTGAGCCATGGAGGTGACTGCAATTCTGTCCATCGTGCTGCTGGACTACGCCGATTCCGCGCTGGTTCTGTTTCTGCTGCTGCTGAACGCCTAGATCGGTTACTTCGAGGAGGTGCAGGCCGGCGACGCCGTATCGGCGCTGATGGGCCAGCTGGCTCCGGAGGCCAACGTGTACCGTGATGGGGAAATTAAGAATGTGCCGGCGGACCTGCTGGTCCCTAGCGACGTGCTGCGTGTGCGTCTGAGTGATGTGATCCCGGCCGACATCAAGTTCCTTGAGGGCGACTCCATCAAGGTGGACCAGTCGTCGCTCACGGGCGAGTCGCTGCCGGTGACCAAGAGCGAGGGTGACGAAGGGTACTCTGGCTCTGTGGTGAAGCAGGGTGAGATCGAGGCTGTTGTGACCAGAACGGGTGTGAGCACGTTCCTGGGCCGTGCCGCCGAGAAGATTGCTTTGGCTGATGCTCACGGTCGCCTGCAAATGGCGCTGACCACGGTCAGTAACTTTTGTATGGTGTCGATCCTGTTCTGGTGCATGGTGGAACTGCTGGCGCGGATGGCCGGCCACACGTTGCAGAACCCTTGTGTGATCGTGACGGACGGTTGCCTGGGTGTTGCCAACATCCTTGTGTTGATTGTAGGCTCCCCGTGGCCATGTCGACGACGCTGTCGGTGACGCTGGCCATCGGTTCGTCTGCTCTTGCCAAGGAGAACGCCATCGTGACGCGTCTGACGTGCATTGAGGAGATGGCCAGTATGGAGGTGCTGTGCTCGGACAAGACGGGCACGCTTACGCTGAACCAGTTGTCTGTGGACATGTTCAACCTGATTCTTTACAACAACTTCACTGCCGACAACATCCTGAAGTACGGTGCTCTGTGTGCGCGTACGGAGAACGACGAAGCCATTGATGTGGTGTGCCACAACACATACCCGGGCAAGGACACGATGTGGGACGAGTACGCGCTGCTGCACTACACGCCGTTCGACCCCACGGCAAAGTGCACGATTGCCAAGTTGAAGGACAACAAGCCGGGCGAGATCTTCCGCGCCGTGAAGGAGCCACACAGGTGGTGTTGGACATGGACGTGATCGAGGATACCCTCCGCGTGGAGGTGGAGGACCGCATCAATGAGTTTGCTTCGCGCGGCTACCGTGGTCTTGGCGTGGGCATTTTCCGCAGCGGCGACATTTCGATTGAATGGTGCGAGTGGCAGATGATCGGTCTGCTGCCGCTGTTAGACCCTCCTTGTCACGACACGGCTGACACTGTGAAGAAGGCTATTGCTCTGGGCATTGCTGTGAAGATGGTCACTGGTGAACAGCAAGCCATTGCCGTGGAGACGTGCCGTCAGCTGGGAATGCCGACGAAACATCCTGGACACTTCTTTCTTCAACACTGCTTCTCCTCCTGGCCTGAACCTGACTCAGATGACCTATGACACGGACGGTTCGATCAGGTGTTTTCGGAGCACAAGTTCGAAATCGTGAAGCACCTTCAGTCGCTAGCCAAGGTGGTTGGTATGATTGGTGACAGTGTGAACGACGCTCTGGCCCTGGCGCAGGCCGACATTGGTATTGCTGTGGACGAAACTACGGACGCTGCTCGCGTTGCTGCCGGCATTGCGCTTGTTCTCCCGGTCTGTGTGTGATCATCACTGCCATCCTCATGAGCCGTGAGATTTTCCTTCGCATGTACGCCATGTACTCGATTGTCATGACGGTTCGTATGGTGTTCACGTTCAGTATCCTGACGGTGGCGTGGAAATGGTACTTCCCCCGATTCTAGTGGTGATTCTTGCTATCCTGAACGACAGCACGATTCTGACGATCTCTAAGGACAACGTGGTGCCGTTGCCGCACCCTGACTCGTGGAAGCTACGTGAAGTGTTTATCTCTTCGATCACGTTCGGCCTGTGGCTGACATTATGGACGATTGTTCTGTTCGCGATCGTGAACAACTCGACTGGTTTCGAGAGCACTGGCGTGGAGAACCTGTGTGTGGGCTGCATGAAGAACGAGTGCCACGACTTCTTCCAGGACCAGTACCAGACGTGTGTGATGGAGAACAACGCTACTGGTTGCGGTGAGATGGACGGCAGCGTGCCACAGGCGGCCAGGGTGTCGGACGTGGGTACGTTCCGTGAGCGCGCTATCAACGCTTACTGGACGCAGTGCCAGGAGAAGTATGACTCTCGTACAAGCTGTTCGAGGATCTGTCGGACGTGCACCTTAATGATCTGCCGAATGACGAGAAGCCGTCTGCCGAGGTTGCGTACAACCAGTTCGTGTACGCGTACACGCTGGACGAGGGCGGTGCTGCTTACGAGGGCGACTACGATGCCTTCGCGGCTGCTGAGCTGGGCAAGAGCGTGGTGTTCATCGGTAACGACGAGGGTGCCCATCACGAACCAAGAGAGCTGTTGCGACTACGTGTGGGGCTTCAGCAACTGGAACTCTACGTGGACGCGCGACAACGAGATGATTGGCCCTGGTATCCAGCGAAAGAAAGGGTGTGCTGCGCTCGCTGGTGTACCTGCAGGTGTCTATCTCTGGTCATGCTCTGATGTTCGTGACGCGTACGGCCGGCAGCAACAACCGGTTCTTCGCTGAGAAGCCGTGCAACCTGCTGCTGATGACTTTCGTATTCGCCCAGATTGTTGCGTAGGTGGTCGGCTGGATTAAATACCCGACGGACCGTATTGCCGTGATCGGATGCCGTGGCGGCTACACGTTGGTCGCGTGGCTGTGGGCCACCGTCTGGCTGTCTCTTGGTCTGATCAAGTTCGCCGTGATCTACATTCTGACGAGGAATACGTAGGCGCGCAAGGCATTCACGGAGTGTATTAACGCCGGCCACCCGAGGATGACCCACTCGGTCATAACCAACACGAAGATCTCCATGTGACTGTGCCAGACGCACGGAGTTTGTTCGCGTGCATCACAGTGGCTGTGAGTAGGGAAGATGCTGTGGGCATCTGATACATTGCTGTCCCCGTCTTCACGAACAAGACATCTCTCTAGAGCTCCAAACTCACCGTTAAATGAGTCCTTGGATAGCCCAACGTACCTGCGTATGGCCGTGGAACAGGATCTAAGGTGGTGCACCGAATCAAAGTAGCCATATTGCGCGTCACTTGCAAACGCTTGGTGCTGAATAACGAAGCGCGTGGCAGATCGAAAGGTTCAAGCATTGGGGTAACACAAACTGCTATTATGTTTTATTGCTAAGCCTTTTCTTCAGCTTCCGCTACTCTTCTAGCAATATTTCGCTGTGGTCGTCTCACATTTCTAATGGCCATATACCGCACAAGGTCGGATCGAACTTTTCGTCCATTAAATCAACACGACTACCATCATTCAACTCCATAGCTGTGGAGTCGTACTCGACTGTTTCTTGGTCATTCCAGAAGCGTACCTCATTAATCATACTCTTGAGAACGCGCTTAGGGGTGCAGGAGTAGACGCACAACGCTGAGTGATGCAAAAATTATGCAAACGCATACAAGCGGAAATCACGATGTTGCAATTGCGTAGCCGTACTTGTAGTGGCCGTTGCAAAATTCTCCACTTGTTGACAAGCAATCCAAAAGCCATCTCGACTCGAATTCGAAGTTGACTGACGTGAAAGTTGTAGCTATCTCGCCAAATGGGGTCTTCTTCCAATTGCGCTTGGTTGAACGGCGTCTTTAAGGTGCGGCTTTGAACATAAGCATTGTCGCCAATGATGTAGTAAGGGCCAACAATATCTTCCAAAATATGGCTCAATTTCCATCGACGAAACGCATATGAATCGTTCGTGCCACCAGGGGATTTAACAGAGTACGAAACAAAGCGAGAGATATAGTCTGCACATGCCTGTACATTAAGTCCATATTTCTGATAGTGACCAGAAAAGAACGAAATGACGCGCCCACACTCACCTTTCCTTGGCACTCGAATAGGCCATCAATGACTCCGATGCACCCTTCAATAATTCCTTGATTGCTTTGGGTTTGAAATGCAGCAGCTGCCGCCTCCATCTCCACTTGTGTCTTCGGAAAATGCATCGACAGTTCTTCGGCGTCATTAATAGCAAACATAACGCGGTAGATCACACGATAAAATGCTGCGCGGCTGATACCGGTAATAACCCGGATATGGTGGTAGCTACCCCCACCCAGCCACGATAGAGCACATTGTAGCATACCAGCAGGCGATAGTGGAGGTATTCCGCGAGAACGCCGAAGCGATTGATAATAGTCAACGACCAAATAGGGAGACACAATTCGAAGAAGTGTGTGAAAAGATGAGTAGCGCATCCGGTAGTATACGCCAAATTGTTTCTCTCGTAGCAGCATATCAGCATGCACACTCCACGAAATACGATGTCGGACGAGGGGGTTAACTTTTCTTGTAGCTAGCAATTTTAACAAAACTGCTACACAGACAATGATCGAAAATAGTTCGTCATCTGCTTTTTTGTGCGTCGTCGCCTAGCATTGGGAGCAATACGTCCAACCTGGCAGGAAGTGGGGGCCATTTAGGGTAAGTGTCAAAACTCCGTTTGATAGGCTAAAAATATTTGGACGCATGCGTTCTTGAGTGAGACTGGCATTTATCCCTTTTTTGCACTGACCAATCAGAACGCAACTTAAACGCATGCGTCGTGCACACACTTCGGTTGAGACTACGCCTAAGCTCAGATAAACAATTTTCTGTGGCGTATCTTATGCAGACGGTAATTCGGTCTTTTACAGGACCATTTTGTTTAGCTCCTCTCGTTGTGATGTCGAACACGTAAGTGGTTGGTGCACAATCACCAAAATACTGATTGCATAAAGCTTGGATATGCAGGATGACTTGAGTGTACCTAAGCAAATGTTCTTGATCATTACAGCAGTATTGCAGATCATAATGATCTCCAAATACAATGATCATCATTACATCAGGCGTCGAGCCAGTTTCCTATCCAAAGCCAGTGCGTTGTTTACAGCTGTTGTTTACTTTTGTTTACTTTGGTGCGCTTTACCAGTGGGGAAAGATCGTATACAACAAGTGGTCGTAAACATACAAACGCGATATCCAGTGAATCCCATCGCTGGTCCGTAGGCACACCGGTACAGGCATTCGAATCGCTCTCACATCCCGTTTCGCTTCCAAGACCACAAGGCCCTCCTTCCACCAAAACCCCTCGCCACAGTCATGCGCACTGTCTGCTACGTTGCAGTTGCCGTCGCGGTCTTCGCTCGCAGCAGCGTCGTCGCAGCGTTCGCGAATGCCGACGAGTCGAAGCTCTTGTCGAAGACCGCTCCGGACTTCGCGGCTGATGCTGTGATTAGCAGTGACTCCCGGAAGAGATTTCTTCGGGTCGCAGATCCAGAAGATGATGACTTGCTAGCCGCTGATGAAGAGCGAGTTAAGTTTGCGAGCATGAAACAGATCATCGCGAAGCTGGAGGAAGACGACATGAAGCACGTCGCCGCAATTTTAGTGAACGACATGCCAGTGAGTCAGGTCAAAAGTGCGCTCCAGAAGGCACAAAATGGCGGTCAGCTCACAAAAGCGGACTATAAAGCCGCGAAAACCCTCCTAGAGCTTTCGAAAAACTAGGAAACGAGAGCATCGTGCACAGCGATTCAGGGGAGAAGTTGAGAGCGATCAATGGTCGTTTAGTGCTTTTGAACAACATAACTGGCAAATGGAGATCGCAGTTATTTGGCGGACGAAGCTGATGTTTCGAGTCTTATTGTATGTAGTTGCAAGCCGTGAAAGTGCACTAACGTTTTTGTGTCATTGGCAGACGTCCATCCACCAGCGCTCGCCGATCTTCTTGGGCTGCAAACGCGACGTCCAGCGTGTCATCGACCTGTACAAGGAGCACGGCCAGGCTTAGAGCAGCAAATTTGCAAGTGGCAAGTCATCGAGTTGAAGCCGTCCGCGTCGGTGACAGACCCGACATGTCCACCAACAAGGCGCCCAAGAAGGCCGCAGCCCTTGCCAGGACCAAGACGACGTCGATGACTATCTGTGCGGCGACGACAATGACGTGGACGAGGCCGCCAAGAAGGAGAAGAAGAAGCCCGTGGAGCGGTCGCAGGTGGTGCTGGAGATGACCGCTAAGAGAACCACACATGCGTAGCGCGCCTCTGTTTATTGAGAGAGAAGAAAAGCGAAAATAAAACTGGTGCAGAACCCTATGAGCTGCTGAAGACCGTGTTTGCCAGGCTGTCCTGCTTCTTGACTTGATCGCCCGTGGCGTTCTCCGAGCCATCAAGACCGTAGGGACCCGTCAAGCCAGCACGGCGGACGGAGCTGGCAATGACTTTGCAGGCCAATTCGATGGACGTGAAGAGCAACGCTGATGTCGCTGTTGCTTTGGATCTCCTTCTCGCCGGGATGAAGCGGGACAGCATGAGGGTGCGAGTGGCCGATTTCAGCGGCCATGGTGGCGGAGCGACGCGGTCAAGTCAAGTGAGCAGAGCGAAATGCAGCATGACCATGGCAGACCAAGTGTCCCAAGCGTGGCAGTACCGAGATCGGGTGCTCGCCAAGCAGACCACTGGAATCATCCCAGTGGGATCTACTTCTTCAATCCGAGCTGCATATCAA